>PVKN010017153.1:0-17484 GCA_004027915.1 Capromys pilorides | reverse complement strand
TTTTTTTTCCTTACATCATCTCCCCACCCTTTGCCCCAGTTTTTCTTCCCTTTTGCGCAGTTTCTTATCTGAAGGAGACAATAAAATGTTTACACAAGTGGGTCTTATTTATTTCACTTGTGATTATGGTCTTTAGTTGTATGCATTGACTTATAAAAGCCCCAGGTTTATGCTTCTTTACACCTGAGAAGCACTCCAGTGTTTAAAAATGCTACACCTTTTTTATATATTCCTTGGTTAATGGACATTTAGGTTGTTTCCAAAATTTAGTTATTACAAATTGTGCTGCTGTAAAAATGGGCACGCATATTTTTTTGTGGTAAGATGTTTTTAATTCTTCTGTAAAAATATAAAGAGCAGGAATAGTAGGGTTGAATGGGACATGTAATCCTAGTATTTTGAGCAATCTCCACACTGCTTTTCAAAGTGCTGTGCGAGTCTGAACTCCCATCACCAGCAGAGAAGTGTTTCCTTTTCCCCACAGCACCACCACCTTAAAATATAACTTTTATGCCTTACAGAATTTTGTATCTCTGAAAGAAGGAAGCTCCTAGCATTGATCAGACTGTTATGTCAAGGCTAGTGTTTCTTAATTGTCCATCTTTTCCTCATTGCTATAAGAGGGAAGCTGTGGTTCTAGACATTGTGTAGAAAGAAAGAGTGAGACCAGCTATGTTTGCCTGTTTAATGAAGAAAGTAAATGTGTTAAGCGCAATTCTATTTCTGTCTCATCAGCCAGCATTATGCTATTTCACTCCACAGATGGTAGGGGAGCCTGGGAAAGCAGTGAGCAAGTTTTGAGGAGTCTAAGTTTGAAAGCAACAAAGGATAAGAGAACTAGTGTTGGGTTAGGTAATTGATAGTATTTCAGGTGGTACTGGGACTTTCTCTGAAAGTGAGCATTTGGTCTGGCAAGCTTCAGGTCCTAGCACTATTTGTAGAAGTAGCATTCAGTCTTATTTTGATATAATGCCGAACAGATGAGGCAGCAAGACTGAATACAATTAACCTGGGAAACGGAAATGAAAAATGGCTTTTTCTGATGGGTCATTATATTAGGAATATATTTCTATGCAATAAGTTACCCCCAAAGTTATTGATTTAACAGAACTTATGTTTATTATACCAGAGTTTTGGTGAGCCAAGATCTTACCAATTGTTTAGGTGGATGTTCTGGCTCAGCATCTCTCATGAGGTTACAATAACTTCAGCCAAAACTGTAGTCATCAAAGTCTTGACTGAGGCTGTCAATTCCTACAATATGGGTTTCTTCATATGGCTACTTGAGTGCCTGCATGTCATGACAATGGGCTTCCCTAGAAATTACAGATCAGAGAGAGAGAGAGAGAGAGAGAGAGAGAGAGAGAGAGAGAGAGAGAGAGAGAAAGAGAGTTTGAAGTTATTTTTGCCTTATTAAAATGGATTAAAGTAATTGAAATAATTTATGCTATAATGCCCAACTTTCCTCCACTCTTCACAATGTACAAGACTCGAATGCACACTTTCATGCATTTTGTTGATTGATTTCAGTATGCTCTTTCCAAGAGAGGTGGTGAATTAGTTACACCATGGGGCTGAGATTCAGGCCTAGGTCTCTGACTCCTCAAGAGAGAGAATATTTTTTATACTCTAGTTGTAGAAGCCAAATAGCATCACATTTGCCATATTCCATAGTGATACAGACCCACTGTAATATAACATGGAAGGGAGCCACATAGGAGGATGAATACCATAAGGAAGAGCTCTTTGGACACCATCTTGGAAACTGGTTGCCATAATCCCAGAGCCAGGGAACAGGGAAATGAAAACTAAAATCCAGCTCTTTTGACTCTCAAACTGTGATCTTTATGATATTCCTATTGTAATTTTTATATTATTTTTAAAGATAGAATTAACAAACTGTACAGGAAATTTTTTGTTCAGTATGATTATTACAGAAAGAATCCTGGATTTTGTAGACACACATACAGACAATATTAACACTCATAAACACAAAGACACAGAAGTTTTCCTATGGCTCTGTTCCTTTCTGGGTGCTTCTGAGAGGACAGAAGCCATAGAACTCTTGCCTCACATAGCTCAACCCCATAAGTGGAGAATTAAGATAGCTGTGTCATCATCAGGGTATAGATCTGACACAAGAATTGTGCAGTTGATTTCCTCTTCCATCAGTGGAATGGAAAATAATCAGGAAGGAAGAAAAGAAGCCATCTGCAAGATAGAATGGAATGAAGCGAAAGATAATTGACGGATTTTTAAATGAAAAGAACAGCTTTTATTTTTTATTGTGCAGCAAGCTAAATCCCTGAGCTATTCTTTCATGTGCTTGTTTGTACAGCAACATAGATTGGTAGAAAATTGCTTGCTCCAGTTGTGTCCTATAGGGAAAGGAGCCCACACTGAATTGCAACTTATTACAGTGGTATTATGTTCCAACCACATCTCAAAATGAGTATAAATTTGTTTTCAGAATGACCAATCTTCAGTAAGATGCAGAAATAAGCAGCTTTTGGTTTTACTCACGATAGTTTTGGAACTAAAATAATAGTGGGCCATCGTATTCTTATTTTAATAGTGTCTTTTTGTTCCTATTCCTCCAAAGTCCGTAAGAATCACTTTCTGAGTGAACAGCAATGATTTGACACCTCTTCTAATAACGAAAGAGGAATAAAGGAAGGATTTTTTTTTTAAAGCTGGCCTTTTCTTGCTTATGGAATGTGTATTTCAATTATCTTCTGTTAAAATTGAAACGGATTTCTCTGTGACCCACATATTTCTATTTTAAAAACGACCGTCCCAATCTAATTGAATAAGGCTCCTCATTGATTTAATCTGAGTATATGAAATGGATAGCTTCAGGGCTATTTTCTGATTCACCGACAGTACCAGATTTTGAGAAAAGAAGGAAACTAATATTTATGGATCAGCAAGTGTGCAGTCAAGGAGTATATCAGGCAATGACTATATATTTTCAGCTGGAAACATCTTGATACATAAGCCAAGCATTATTCTAATTTATAGATAAGAGAAGAAGCTGAGAGGTGAACTTCCTTACTCATCCAATGACTCTCAGGTTTCTGCTCAGAGTGATGGATGTGCTAGTAAGTGGTAGAGGTTTATAGGTAAATAGAACAAAGCCACAATGCTAGTGAGTGGAAAAGGTCTGATCGAGACCTAGATGGTTCCAAAGTCCACGATCTCTTCACTTACCTCTGTATACTTTCACTGAGATACCCATGTCAGAGGGAAGAGCATACAGACGGTCATTGAAACGTACACAGTAGCATTTACTTAGCATACATTCCTTGCCAAACATTATGCAGGAAACTTCTCTCGTTTTAATAGCTAGAAGATTCCAAAGCACCCTATGAACTGAGATGATATTCAGTGAACCAATGAGTATCAGTTACAGTTTGAACCAGAGAGGAGTTCAGACAGTTGTTTGTGGTTGCCTAGTTATTCAAGAGTTGAAGATCATTCACACCAAAGAAGGAGAGTTTGTTCCTGGCAGGAGCTACCTACCAAGCTGCTTTGTGTTGATGGCAGGGAGGGTTGGCTTCTGTCATGTACAGTGATGCACCATTTTGGCTGGTGCATAATTGCTGCTGGTCCGGGAAATCTGTGTGTTTTCATGACCTGAAACCTGCCGCTGCTGCTGCTGCCACCACAGCAGCACTCTTCTCTGGAAGCTGTCTGTTCATTCAAGCTCAATTCACACTATCAATTTAAATTTTTTGACATTATGATAATAACAGGGATAATTCAGAATTTGTTTTAAAAAATGAAAGAAATTCATTAGCGCTTTTCTGCAGTGCATAAGGATTGCATCCATAATGGGATGCTGGGGCATGGACAGAGCACATCTTAATCCATGATTCTTATTTTGGTTGTGGATCTTCTTGAGGCAAGGTCTTGCATTTTTTAATAATTTTATTATCTTTAATAAGAAATAACAATGAGACAGTTTCAAAACACGTTAGTAGGAGAGCCACAATAATTAATGCAATGTATATTTTTGTCTTCATAGTAGTTGTCCAGAGTACAAGATACAGACATGATAACTTTTCTAAACACTGTTGATACAAATGTTTTTTCTCATTGAGCTAAGAGAAAGTGGTTGTATGCATAGTCCAATATTCCATAATAGTAGTGGGTTAGCAGCAAAGCTGGCAAAGTCAGAAGCTATGGACTTGAGCGTTTTATAGCTCAGCATACTCATCTGGCTTTACTTTTTATGCCTCGTGGTTAAACTTTTCAGGTGGTGGTTAAGGCCAAGTTAAAGCAAGACCTGTATAACAAAACATGTAACTTTTGTATCTGACAAGGTCAGTCAAACCCCCCCCAGGATTTACCTTGTAAACATGTACAGTTCTTTGTAGAACAATTGTCAGTGTCAGCCATCTGGATGAGTCATGGCCATTGTTTGAACAGTTTTCTCTCTGTGACAGCCTAAGAGAATGTTTTCTCCCTAGGCGACTCTCCTTAGGCACCCTATACCTCATTGATCCCATTCTTCTGTGGCCCCATAATCTCCTTCAACAGAAAATTTGGGATACCCCTGAGTTATAGGGTGTTACAGTACAGGTTCTCATACGTCCGGAGTCCTCGGTGACCTTCCAGAGCTAGGGCCAAAATATTGGCTATCCTTGTAGCCCTTTTTTTCTGACCTGCAAGCTAAAGTTGTTAACACTCCATAAGAGAAGCTTTTTTTTTTTTTTTTTTTAGGGAAGAGTCTACAGGGTGTTCAGTGTCTCACTACTAGATCGGACTCGTAGTGATCCACCTGTTTACAGCCTCCCAAGAGCTGGGATGACAGATGTGCACCACCACTCACCGTCTCAATTGCCATCTCAGGGCACCCTGGGGGTGAGGCCCGCATGGCAGGCCTGGGGACAAACCCCCACCCCTGCTCCTGCTTGCAGGTGCTTTAATCTGCTGAGCTATTTGGCCCACCCTTAGGCAAGGTCTTACTATGCAGATCAGACTGGCCTTGAATTCGCTGTGTAGTACAGGTTGGGCTCAGGCTCAAGTGATCCTCCTGCTTCAGCCTGCCAAGTGCTGGGATTATAGGTGTGCGTCACCTTGCCTGGCAGTCTCCCTCCCCTTTGCAAAATTTCTGTCTCTATTTTTCTTTCAATTGTTTTACTTGTATTCTACCTTTTCCCTTTTGTTCTTCCTGTCATCTCATTTCCCTCCCCATTTGTAAAACACCACCCTACTTCTTATTATTTTTCATATTGCTTTTTACTTATCCTTTGAATTTCTCATATAAGAGAAATTGTGTGAAATGTAAACTTATGTATCAGATCTATTTCACTCATTATGGTGTAGAGGTGCATCTATTTACTTATGAATGAGTCAAGTTTACCCTTCCTTATGGCAGAATAGTAGCCTAATGTGTGTAAGTACCACAAGAGAGTTAGCATAGACAAACAGCTACTTTCTCTTACTTCATTGAGAAGGAAGGTTTATACTAATATTGTTTAGACAAGCTATCAAGTGTGCATTTTGTCCACTGAATAACTACTATGAAGACAGCAATATGCATTGTATTAATTATTGTAATTGTCCTACTAACCTGTTTTGAAACTATCTCATTGCTATTTTATCTTCTTTTCTCATTAAAATGAATAAAAAATTAAAAAAATCTTTTTCCATTTTACCATTAGAGTATTCTTTCACTTGTGGATGAACAGTAATTTTTTACATAGCAATCAGGTTCTAGCTATATAATTCAGGCTGGCCTTGAATTCTTGGTGATCCTCTTCTCTGTCTCCCAAGTGTTTGGATTACAGGCACTCTGGGCATGTCTTACTATTCGTAAACAGTGTTCATTAGAAACCAGATCCCCTGGTGCATGACCTGTGCCATTTGGTTCTATGTAAGTGCACTATCTGGTGATGACTCAGCAGCAAGACACCTGCTGGTGCACATCTCAAAACTGAATCCCTCTCTTAAGTGATGCCTACCTTTTTTAAAATGAACATAATTGAATCACAACAGCTCCAAGGTATTGGGGGAAAATGTCCCATGAACAGCAAGGAGACAGAAATCACTGTCACCTGAATTAATGCTCAAGAGTACCATGCATCTGGAAAAGGCAGGATGTGTTACAGAGAGCGCCCACGTCACTGCAACGACAGGATGTCTTGACTGGGACCCAACAGAGCAGGGAGGCTTTATGTCAGTAAGAAAATCAGCAAAGCATAAATTCCCATGGGCATTTGCAGCTCTGCTGCCAAATTGATTTTACAAATTTCTGACAGCAGGAGCCATCAGATTTTTATAGGACAATTTCCAGTGTCTATGACTCTGAAATTTTCCATCTCATACTCCAGATGCATACTAAAGCAATTTGCTAGATTTATCAGGTCCCTGTGTCTTGATGAGCATATTTATTTACCTCAGCTAATAATGAGTTTCAACAACAAAAGCATGAAGGGATCATTAGAGAGTGTGTGTGGGGGAGAAACTAATCAGATGCCACATCTCATTAGGGTGTTTCATGCTTTAACATTTGAAAGGGAGGTTGTGATTTCATCCATTACTCAAGCAATCACTCTGAATCAGTCCCTGTATTTGTCCTCTGAATAACTACTATGAAGACAACTTGGAGGAGGAAGGAAGCATATTCCTTATATCTATTTGATACCCTTGCTTTGGGTTAGGGACAGGGATTCAGGATCTATAGGAGAGAATGGGGTGAGGTTGATTGTATTTGAGATGGTAAAGCGGATCCCTGAGAAAAGGACACAGGGATTCCTGCAGGGAGGAATGGCTCACTAGCCTGGGCCAAGGCCTTGATGCTTGGGGGAGTGAGAAGTAAGTGCAGGAACAGGATGGGTTGGTAGAGAGTGCTGGTGTGGGGTAAGTTCACTGAGGTGAACAGGGTTAACAAAGAAGGCTCCAATTTATGTGGATTTCGTTTGATTTTGCACTTTCTCCTCTTGTATAGCCCTGTATATTTCTATAATTCATAAAGATCCATGTAAGACAACTGTTCCATGGCCCTAAAAGCTCTGGCATTACTCCAGTGCAGTCAAATCCTCCCTCCACTTGAATCCTTGCCAATCACTAATGTGCTTTTCATCATTATAATTTCATCAGTTCAAATATGTTATATAAACGGAGTCACAAAACATATAATCTTTAAAATTGAGATACAATTCAAATACCATGAATTTCACTTGTTCAGTCTACAACTCGGTGTTTGTTAGTATGCTTACAAACTTGTGCAAGTATTACCACATTCATGTACTCTCCTCACTTTGAAAAGAAACCTCCATTTCTCTAATGAACAGTGATGTTGAACATCATTTCATGCATTCATTTATCATTTTTACTTTTTCTGAGAAGTGTCCATCCATTTTCATGACTAATTTTTTGATTGAGTCTTTTATTTTTGGGAGGATCAAATATTTTTGACTTCTTCATATATTCCAGTGTTAGTCCTCTGTCCGAAGAATAGTCAACAAATTTGCTTCCTTTGTTGTATGGAAGCTTTTTAATTTGATATGATCCCATTTGTTGATTCTCAGTATGACTTCTGCCACTAGAGTTCTGTTCAGATAGCTCTTGCTTATGATTATGTCTTCAAAATTTTACCTATTTTATGATACTATCTTACTCCAGAAGGGATGACTATCATCAAGAAATTAAATGATTACAAATTTTGGTGCTACTGTAGGGAAAAGGAATTCTTCTCTACTGTTGCTGGCAGTGTAAGTTGGTGCAACCACCATGGAAATAAGTATGTAGAGTCCTTGAAAAATGTAATTAGACCCTAGTGTAATAATAACTTGAAAAACTAAATGAAACGTGAAAGGCATAGTAGGCACTGTGATAGGGAACATATCTGTTCAAAGAGAAGGGAAAAGGCCTGAGGAGATAGCTTGGCAATCTAAGTGCCTTCTTCATAAGTAGAAGTTTGATCCCTTGTACCACATCCCATGCTGGCCCCTAAACTGGGCATGGTGGCACATGCCTTTAATCTCAGCACTGGGAAGGCTGAAAGAGCAGGATCACTAAGAGTAGGACATGTACAGCCCGAATCTGTACCAAAATAAAAAAAATGAATGAATGATTAAAAAACAAAGAGAAAGAATATATAGGATGAGGAAAAAGACAAAAAAATGAATGAAAGGAGAAGTATACATATGCATAAATAAGCATGACAGTTTTGGTATTTGTGAACACTGTTTTTTTTCTGGTCTATTGAAAGAAATTCTTTTTTGTTGTTGTCACAGAACTTGGGACTGAACTCAGGCCCCTGTACTTGCCAGGCAAGGGCTTATTCTACTGAGCTATCTCCACAGCCCCTATTGAAAGAAGTTCTTAATGTTTATATTTTCTTTCTCCTCCCTTTTAATTCTTTGTAACTTTATTATCAATTTTGCATGCTCATATATAGTAATGTAAACAACTAATTTGAAGACAATATTTTATAATATAAAAACATTGTTGAATTCTTATTTTGTTTAGTAAAATTCTGTGTATTTTTTAAAACTATCTTTGTATTCTTAAAAATAAAAACATATTGACTACAATATCAACTGTTTAAATATACCCAATGCAATGTATCAAGAATGGTGTAGAATAAAAGCTTCGTTTACCATTAAAAAAAATTAGAAATTCCACCTCATCCAGCTATCTCCCCTCCAGGTACTTTCCTGAAAGAGTTAGAAGATATCATGTTACAGTGGTACATGCATTCCCATGTTTGTAGTAGTACAATTAATAATAGCTATATGTTAGAATCCGTTTACATAATATGTCTACCAACAGAGCAGTGGGTAAAGAAAATGTGTTATTTAGACGCAGTGGAGTACTACCATGCCACAAAGAAAGATATATGGGAGTCATTCACAGGTAAACAGATGCATCTCTCATCTGTCTTGATTCACAGGTGTGGCAGCAGAACCCAAGTAACTTGAGAAAAATCACTAGCAGAATCTTCACTGGAGTCTAGGCCTTGACCTTCTGTTTTAGACTCCACAATTTGTCTTTGAAGTCAAGTTGTTGGGCAAATAGTGAGGGCTTCACAGGAAGAGTTGAATGACTGAGCTATGCCTTTCTTCAATATCACTCACCTTTGCTTTTTTCTTTTTTTTAAAAAAAATATTGTGGTGCTGGGGATTCAACACAAGGCTTCGAGCATGCTAGCCATGTGCTCCAACACTGAACTACAACTCCAGATTGCTTTTGTTTTTTATTCTCAAAGCCACTCTCCTGATGAAGAACTTTATTACATCCTCCACGGAAATAGCTGAATTACCACCAGATGCCTGCTTTCCCATCATCTGCTAGTCATCTGAATACTTCTGCGACAATAACTGTCTGAAACATTGCCTCTCTTATGCATGAAATCTGTGAAGACGGGCCTGCAAGATAGCTCAGTGGACTAAGCACCTACTTAGGCAAGCAAGTACCAAGGTAGAATCCTGGCACCATATCCATGTTGGCCCCCTCTCTGGGTGCACTGAGTTGGTGATTAAGACCTGGTGTTGCGGCACACGCCTATAACCCCAGCCCTGGAGAGGCAGAAAACAGGAGGAACACTAGGAGTCTGAGCTTCATGGTGAGACCCTGTAACAAATACATAAAAAGGAAATCTGTAAAGACTTGCTCTAATTTAATGGAATAAGTCAAAAGTTTTAATTTCAAGGTAGCTAGTCTCTGAACAGGTGGATATTGTAATAGGAACAACTTAAACTAAATAATCTGTAAAAGGGTACACACCTGGACTATTACCCTTGAAGTGTCATGATGTTTTCAACTCAGTATTATGTTCTCTTAATTTGGGTTCCTCCAAATAGCAATCTGGAGACAAAGATTTGAGTGCTCATAGCACATGTGGAAGATGGTCTTGAGAAACAGAAGGGGAGAAGGACAGTGAATGAAGAGAAAGAAGGAGCAGAAGGGAATGAAGTCATTCCAGGTATGTTATTCACACATTAACAACACGACAGGCAACTCAAGCTTAATCTGACCCGTGCAGCTCAGACTTACCCTATCAGAGGAATGAGAGGACTAAAGGCTTTATCCACTAACTCATGTGTGTCAATGGTGGAAGGCTGCTCCCACACCTCTTGTCTGCTCTGTACCTTCAACCTAGGCATGTGCAAAGCAGGCTAAAAGATTGTAGGCACTCATGGTCATGCCTTATGGTGATATGCTTTGAAAACAACCAGGAGGCTATGGGCAGAGCACCTCAGGAGTATTTTATGAGCAAGTCCATTGATTTGACTTGTAATGGCTTATGGAAGACCCTAGGAACTCAAACATGTTTGGACCACTTTGTTGGGGGAGCACATGCTCCTGAGGGGAACGCTGGCATGGAAACAGGGTATCGTGACAATGCGTGGCTGAGTCTGAAGTTGGTTCATGGACTGCTTCAGAACATTAAAGATAGTTTCATTCACTTTACAACTTTGGAACCAGTTCTTAGTGAGATCAAGATAAGAAAAGTTTTGCTAGCCTGCTGGGCAGGAGGTGATGGAGGTAGAGGAGGCAGGAGCACTGGAGGTGGAGAAAAGAGTATATGACAGAGATGAAGGGAAACAGCCTGTTGTGGAAATAATGGATATCCTTAGATAATGAGAGCCTATAGAATATGGCAGGGACAGGGTGTGATGGGAATTAATGTTGAAACTTTGTTATAAAAGCCTTCTTTGCTGTAGCTTGGGAATTGCTTCTGTTCTTCAGCAAACAAGTTTCCAAAAACATATTTTAAGATATTTCAATTTGAATTGACAAGTAAGGTGATTTCTTTTTGTAAAAGAGAAATGACTAACCATTAAATTTAACAATATTATGGGACTTAGATGATATATTTAGGTTTATAATGGAAACCCTACATATTTTCCATAAGGGTTTTTTATTGTTCAGAACAGAATTTTGTTTGGTTTGTCTTGCCTCAGTATATATTTGGAATTCCTTTCTGTCTTAATAATCATAACAATTTGATGCCATTGCCTTTCAAATAATGTACCTCTAACTCCAGCCAAGCTAATTTCCACATATGAATGTTAGTGTTGATTTTTAAATTATTTTATGTTATGCATTAGAGAGCTGTGCCAAAGGTTATTGAACATCGTTCTGAGATCCAGGCAAATTGCCTCAGTGGCTCTGCCAGCACTTATTCTTTTCTTCCAATTGAAAAAGCAATTTGATTTTTAAAAAAAGATTAATCCTTTAGAAACATTGCTGACAGCCACTTCATTTGCTACACACTCTAACATGTATTCATATCACTCTTCAGTAAAAGTAAATAAGAGTCTATGCGATATTTTGGAAAGTAGTCACAAAGAAGCTCCTTTATTCATACGGTTTTACCCACTTGAAGATGTTATCCAATACAAGGTCTCACCCACAGCTCAGAGAGAAGTAACAGAGAACATTTTGTTTTTTTCCAAATACTCATTTTGTTGTATCCTAACCAAAGCTCCTCCATCTTGTTCTGTATGTGCCGTCATTCTATGCCTAGTTTAAACAAAAACTTTGTGCTTATCCTCCACCTTACTGCCCTAGATGGTCTCTGTAGCCCATATCTGATTCCTTCCAGAAGTGCACTTCCCCGACTCGCTCTTGCCCTGAGCCCTACAGCTCCTATCTGCCCCTTCCAGGAGTGTGCTGCCATTGCTTCTCCCTTGCCCTAAGCTCTGTAGCCCATATCTGGCCTCCCAAGTTGTACTCCCACCACCCCACCTCTTTTGCAGTTTGCAAGCTTGAAAACCAACTGTTCTCTTGCCATGGTGCACACCCTGTCACATCTTGCTGGGTGTACGCTGCTGGGTACCAGCTTAAATAAAGTGCTATTTTCCTTTTTGGACTTGCCTTGTTTTTGAGTTACAACAATTTTAGAGTTAGTTCTAGTTTCCATTTACATATTTCAATGAAATGCTTTTGTTTGGATCATTTTGATCTATGTCACAAGTGTAACACCCTTTTGTAGGATGTTGTAGCCAGTGTAGCACTTGTTTATTGGAGCATACAGTATTATGGGCACGGGAAGTTGTGGCTAAAGACTGAGGCAAGATATTGCACTCTTGGTTTAGTACTTAAGTAAACAAGCTAGTTGGCATTCTTCTTTCCCCCAAAGGGGATCTTAGTCATTAAATGTGTTTCATTTTCAGGAAAAGGGGGACTCTGCGATGACCATGAGTATAATGATGTCATAGCAGATAATAAATGAAGAATACAAATCCAGAGTAAATTCCATCTAGAAGACCATCTTGGATTTGGTCAGCAAAATCTGACAAGTCCTTCTAGAGAATGGATTTGCTACATCAGGGAGATATGAAAAGCATGGGCTAATTTACTTAGCCAAATGTAGAAAGAGCTTTGCTAAATTCAATATGGATACATATAATCAAATGCCACCTGACATTTCTTTTCTCTTTTCTGTTTTTGAGACAGGGACTCACTCTGTAGTGCAGGTTGGTCTTGAACTTGCAGCAATTCTCCTGTCTCAACTTACTGAGTGCTGGGATCACAGATGGGCACCACCACACTGGGCACAATCTGATATTTATGAAACATCATTAGTTTGTCAGTTACCTTCAGGGTGTCTATCTATCTATCTATCTATCTATCTATCTATCATCGATCTATCTCTATTATTTTTTGAGACTGGATTTTGCTATGCAGATCAGACTAGTCATGAATCCACATTGTAGTCCTTATGGCCTCAGATGTACAGTGATTCTCCTGATTCAGCCTTCTTAGTACTGAAAATATAGGTGAACACCATCATACCCAGCTTGATGTTTATTCTTAATATTTGTTTCTTGACAGATCCTTCCACAAATGCCCAATATCTTTCTAGCACATTATCTAATCAAGGTGTTCACTCAGCAACACATTTGGGAAAACACGACAGTATGACAGGCAAACATTTTCAAAGGGGAAAGTACTTTTATTAAATTTTCCCAATGATTTAAAAATTGTTGGGCTGGGGAAATAGTGCAGTAGAATAGGCGCTCGCCTGGCAACTGCAATGACCTGAGTTCAATCCCCACTCTCCCCTCACACACACAAAAAATTATTAACATGCATTTGACTTATATAAAAGATACATCTGTTCTAGATGTTCAGCACATGTATATAGCACATTACTTTTGATGTTTTTATTTCCCTTCCCCTTCCAAACCACCAAAAAGCCTGTCTTTTGTTCAGTAGTCAAATATGAAGCAGAATTCTAGACCTTTATCGCTATTCTACTCCACTGCAGAGATTAAGAAATGGACTGTGAAAGACCCTCAAATTCATTCTCTGCTATCCCAAAACATTAGAATCTACAGCCCAGTTTCCCTTGAATTAGATGTGACTGTGGGACCAAGCCTTCTTCAGTGTCATTTGATAATCTGCAGCTTCCAATTCTTTTGCTCAGTCCTCTCCAAATAACCAGAATGCTAGACAAGCCAGTAACCTCTCTTTGACCATAGACCTATGTCCAGGGTTCTTGGAGCCACTAATAGAAGGACCTAAACGACATCTTAAAATGCCAAATCATTACCAGTGCAGGATGCACTTCCCAGAAGTGCAATCCATTAGAGCACTGGGATAATTACAAGAGGACAAGGACCAACTACATGAAAAAGTGAAGACCCTAATGTAACCAGTGGGTTCCATGGGACCCATGAAATGACTTACTTCTGTCTCCAGGTGTGAGTCCTTGTTTAATATGTATTTAGTACAGGATCTACAGGGTCTCACTATACAGATCACACTCTTAGTAATCCTCCTATTTTTCAACCTTCCAAGCACTGGGATTACAGGCATGTACCACTACACCCAGTCTTAATTGCTATCTTAGTGTGCCCCAGGGGACAGGGCCAACACAGCAGGCAGGGGATTGAACCCTAGTCCCTGGGTCTGCCTAAGCAGGCACTTTAATCCATGGAGCTATCTTGCTGGCCCTTCAGGGTGTGAGGCCTTTATGGAAATTTATGGCCTTGTCAAGATCTTCCAAAGTGGCCTGACATTAGTCTCCTCCCCCTTGTATGATAGTGGAGTTGGAGAAACTCTGTTTTCTAACATGTACGTGATTAACAGCTAAGAAGACAAATATTCAAATGCATATAAACACTAAATTTCAGCTAGGTGAGGGAAGAAAAAATGCTAATGAAAGTAATCACTGGATGACTATTTAACAAGAAGAAATATAGGCAGTATTACTGCATGAACATGAGTCCTGGTTCCGGAACATTTTACTCTTCAGAAGTCTAGGACAATCCCTTAATCCTATCTATAGTATCATAGTCCAAACCTTTCATTTTTCACCTTAGTGGAGAATTAAGGAAGAGTGAAAGATGTACAATTCACATTTTAATTTTATTTTACTCTAAGTTTTGAGTGCGCTGGGTATCAAAACACCTAAATTGGGATTGTTAGATCATGTGCACTTCTGGTTTTAACTTTTTTTTGTTTTCCATAGCAGCTGCACCAGTTTACAACCTCAGCAAGTATGCAAGGTTTTGATTTCTGTATGTCCTTGCCAACCCTTGCTATGTGATAAGTAAGATCCCATAAATATCATGTCCAACTTCACAACACAAGCTTTCAAGTCAAGAAGAGCTTGGAGTTAAGCATTTCAGTCTTGAAAGAATACAACTTCTAACCCAGATTGATGGACCCTGCAAAACTATCTTTGAAAATCAGTGGAGAAATAAGATACTGCCATGACAAAGAACAACTAAAGAAATTCATGACTATCAAATCAACCTTACAAAGTATACTGAGAGATATTCTATATAAAGATAAAAATTATCAGAATTACAAGAACAACAGAAAGAAACCACCAGCTAGGGCAAGAAATTGAACAGAGGGGAAAAGCAGGGAACCAACTGCAGGAAAATAACATGTCAAAAACAAACCAAGATATATTAGGGATAGCTATAACTATTACGGCTACAACTAACTTGCTGAAAGAAATGAACTGGCAAAATAGATCAAAAAACAAGATCTAGGGGGCTGGGGAGATAGCTAAGCCATCTAAGTGCCCTCCTGGCAAGCGTAAGGACCTGAGTGTGATCCCTAGGATCACATGCTGTGCTGGCCCTGGAACCCTGGTCACACTGAGACCAGGAGTGATAGTGTATGTCTGTAACCCTAATGCTAGGGTTGCTGAGACAGGAGGATCACTATGAGTCCAAGCTGAGTAGTGAGATCCCATACCTAATGAATAAATACATAAAAAAATTAATTTTTTTGTATAGAGTCACACTATGCAGTTCAGACTTGCAGTGATCCTCCTGTTTCAACCTCCCCAGCAGCTGAGATTACAGAATCACACCACCATGCCCAGTCTCAATTGCTGTCTCAGTGCACCCCGGGCATGGGGCTGTCACAGGATGTAGTATCAGGGATCAAACCCCAGTCCCTACACTTGCATAAGCAAGCGCTTAGTCTGCTGAAATATTTCACCAGCCCTAATAAAAATTTTAAAAAGAAGCAAGATTGAAAACTATGCTGTACATAAGAAACACATTTAATTCAAAAGGCAATTCATATACTGAAAGTGAAAGGACTGGAAGCAATACTCGATGCAACAGGAACCCAGACAAAAGCAGGTATAATTATTCTGTTTGCAGACAATGTGTACTCCAAACCAAGAATGATCAAAAAAGATAAAGGTGGTCGTTACACACTTGTTACAGGAAAACTTCAAGAGGAAGATATAAAAATAAAAATTATGCATGCACCAAATATGGGATCACCCAACTATAAAAGACAAATATCCATAAACATGAAAATCAAGTAAGTGATAACACAGTTGTTATGGGGGAATTTAATACCTCATTGCCATAAGAATTAAATCAACTAGACAAGTAAATGAGTGAAGAAACATCAGAACCAAACCAATCCTGTGAACAAATAGACTTAGTAGATGTTTACAGAATGTTCCATCCAACAACATCAGAATAAATATTTTTTTCAGTTGAACATGGGAATTGTCTAAATAAAACATAAACTATCCTACAGAAAATACTTAAGTAAATGCAAAGGCATTGAAATTATCTCATATGTTATTGGTCCATAGTGCAATGAAATTGGAAATTAATGGCAGAAGAAGCTATAAAAATTCATAAACATTCAGAAATTGAATGTCACCCCCCTGAACAACAAATGAGTTACAGAAGAAATTAAGCAATATCTACAATTAAAGAAAAATGCAAATACAACATATTGGAATGTGTGGGATGTAATGAAAGCAGTCCTAAGAGGAAAATTTTTAGCAGTGAATTCTCACATTGGAAAACAGAATAAACACAAATAACCTGAAGTTGCACTTTAAGCCTCTGGGAAAAGGAAAGCAAGTGAAAGCCAATGTCCACACAAGAGAGAAAATGTTAAAAATCAGAGAATAAATTAATGCAATGGAGACAAAAATGCAAAGAGTTAATGATCTGAAGGGTTGGTTTTTTGATAAAATAAATAAAATTGACAAATTCTTAGGCAACCTTGTCAAAGAAGGTAAGACAAGTCTCAAACTCATGCATTGAACAATGAAAAGGGTAAAATCACTACAGATCCTGTGGAAATTTAAAATATCATCAATAACTGTTTTGAAAATCTTTACTCTCATAAGATGTAAAACACAGATGAAGTGGACAAATTCCAAGATATGTATGAATTACTAAAGCTGAGTCAATAAGATATAAAAGCTTTGAATAACCCATTATTAGTTAATAAAATTGAAAGTATAATTAAGAATTTATCAACAACAAATAAAGCCTGGGTCCTGATGGAGCCACTGCTGAATTCTTTAAGAAACTTAGAGAAGATTTAATGCCTAGCCTCCTTAAACTCTTTGATGAATTAAAAAAGGAAGCATTATCCCCCTTAATTCATCCCTGTAGGCAAGTATTACCCTGATCCCAAAACCAAAGAAAGACATGACCAAAAAAGAAAACTACAAGCCAATCTCCCTCATGAACAAAAATTCAAAACTCCTCAATAAGATAATAGCAAAAAGAATGCAACAAATCATTCAGAAGATTATACACCATAACTAAATGGGATTCATCCCAGGAATACAGGGATAGTTCAATATGTACAAATCAATAAATGTAAGATATCAGAACAGATCATAAAGGTCACATGATCACCTCAATAGACGCAGAAGAACATTTGATAAAGTCCAACAGTCATTTATTATAAAATCCTTAGAGAAAATTGGAGCAGATGGTCTTTACCTCAATCTGATCAAAGCCATCTATAATACATCAATAGCTAACATGATATTAAACAAAGTCTGAAACCTTTCACTTTTCAGTCAGTAACAAGTCAAGGATGTACATTGTCTCCACTGCTATGCAAAATAGTTCTAGGAGCAGTAGCCAAAGCAAATAAATAAGAAAAAGAAATAAAAGGCATAAGAATTGGAAAGGAAGAATTTAAATTATCATTTCATAAATGACATGATATTCTGCAGAGAAGACCCCAAAAATTCCACCAGAAGACTTCGAGATTTAATAACTA
>PVKN010017152.1:0-17488 GCA_004027915.1 Capromys pilorides | reverse complement strand
ATTAATTAACCAAAACTGGACCAATAACATAAAATTTCTGAAAAACTGAATATTATTCAGTGAAATTGAAACTTATTAAACAAAAACTACTCATGGCAAAAAGCCCAGTTACTGATGAATTCACAGATAAACTCTACAAGAAATTTAGAGTAGATTTAATACCAACACTTCACAACCTCTTCAATGAAATTGAAAATGAAGCAATTCTTCTAAACTCATTTTTGAAGGCAACTATCACCCTTATACCAGAACCAAAGAAGATACAACTCAAAAATGGGAGATAAAACCAATCTCTCTAATGAACATACATCCAAAAGTCCTCAATAAAATACTAGTAAAGAGAATTCAGAAAATCATTGAGAAGATTATACATCATGAACAAGTGGACCTCATCCAAGGAATGCAGGAATGGCTCAATATACCCAAATCAATAAGTGTAATTCATCACTTCAACATAACCACAGACAACGGTCTCATGATTATCTCAATAGATGCAGAATAAGCTTTAATAAAGGCCAATACTCATTCATGTTAAAATCCCTACAGAAGATTGGACTAAATGGTGTTTACATCAATGTGATAAAAGCAATCTATGATAAACCAATAGCCAACATCATAATGAATGAAAACCTTCACTTTGGAAAAGGATAAGGATATCTACTCTCAGCACTCTTATTCAATATAATTCTGGAAACATTGGCCAGAGCAGTTAGACGAGAGAGAGAGAAACGAAAGGAACAAGGATTGGAAAAAGAAGTGAAATCATCATTATTTGCAGATAAAATGATACTGTACATAAAGACCTCGAAACCTCCACCAAGAGACATGTAGATTTAATACTCACTCAGTAACTTAACAGGATACAAAGTCAACACTCAAAAAGCAGTGACATCTCTGTACACAAGTAACGAGCACACTGACAGAGAAATTGGGAAAACCACTGCTTTTATAAAAACATCAAATTAAATGAAATACATAGGAATCAATCTAACGAATAAAATAAAGGATTAACAAAGTGAAAATTACAGTGCCCAAAAAAAGAGAGAATTTCAGAAAATGGAAGAATATTCTTTACTCCTGGATAGGAAGAACCAACATTATGAAAATGGCCATATGCCCAAAATTGTTATACAGATTCAATTAAAATCCCACTGGTATTCCTCAGGGATCTAGAAAACACATTCTTAAAATTCATCTATAACCAGAAGAGACCTAAATATCCAAAACAATCTTGAGCAACAAAGGAAAGCCAGGAGGCATTACAATCCCTGACTTGAAATTATACTACAAAATCATACTAAGATTTCAATTTCAATAGAAACCTAGGTTGATTCATTTGAAGTGAATGTGTTGTGACCAAAGATTATAGAACTATTATGAATTACAACAGTCTGTTTAGGGTAAGGGGATAAGGAGAGATAGTTTGAGCTACAGAGGCTGGAGCCAAAATATTAGGATGATTTTAGCGAAACATAAATGTGTTAGTTTATGCTTCTATAATCAAATGCTGTAAACCAAGTGATTTATAAATAATAGCCATCTACTTCTTATAACTCTTGGGAATGGGAAATCCAAGATCAAGTTACCAGCAGATTGAGTGTTTTTTTCACAAGACCTATTCTCTATTTCATAGAGGTCCCTTCTTCTAGTAGCTTTACATGGTAAAGGAGGGGTCCAACTTTGGACCCTTTCATAAAGACACAAATCCCACAAATGAGAGACCCACCCTCATGGCCCAACCAGCTTCCAAGTGTCTCATCTCCTAATATTATGTCTTTGGGGGTCACAATTACAACTTATGATTTTTTTTTACTTTATTAGTTTAGTTTAGTAGTTTAGTTTACTTTAGTTTAGTATTTTCTGGTGCTAGAAATTGAGCCCAAGGCCTTTGCACTAAACTACTTTGATCAACCTTTTCCTTTTTTTCTTTTCTTTTCTGTTTTCTTTATTTTTATAATAGGTCTTGTTAGATCTTTCATGGTTCCATGAACTTGAAATCTTCCTGCCTGAGAACCAAAATTACAGATGAATAACTATTGCCACAGGTAAGCTGGTACAGAAGGTAAGACAGCACAACTTGCTTCCACCTTCCCATCCTCACCATCAGCCTTATGTGAAACCTTCCGTTAGTCACTCAGTGAATAACTATGGTTTTGCCACCTTGGATTTTATCCTTCCTCTTCCATCTCCTGCAGAATTAAGAAGAGAAATAATGACTTCAAAAAAGTACCCAGAGGAGTCCCCAACATCTGGATCTCAAAAGGATAGATATCCATTGAAATTAGACTCAGGGGCAACTAGGGTGAAGAACAGGTGAATATGAAGGGAAAAATTAAAAACCACTTCTGTGGAAGCATGGCTTTTTTGTGAGCTATTTCTAAGTGGTCAAGACAAGAGAAAGGGAGCGGGGGGAGAAAAAGAGAAATAGGCAGTGAGCTCCAGAACTAGTCCTGCTAAACTGGACTTCTCTTTCCAAAGTTAGTTCACATTACCTATTCTCTTTCTGTCTTGCTCCATGTTTGCCAAAGGATGTTGTTCAGTTTCTTCAGTAAGTCTAGCAGGTGACATAAACCTGTAGAAAGTCTGGCATTGGTTGAGCTTTCTGAATAAAGAATTTGAAATCTGTATCAGGCAACAAAATTATTTAGCATTCATTTCTGAAAGGCAATTGACTGGCTCTTTATTCATGAAGCTGTTGGCTACTTACTGGATAATCTTTTCTATGGGCAAGATCTCTGTTCCTATAGAATGTATGACCTACTGTGAATGATAGATGCTAATGTGATAATTATAAGATTAAATAATTAAAACTGAAGTTAGAGGTCACATGAGAAGGAATGCATTTCTATGAATGCAAGTAACAGCCAGATATGATTTCCACTGAAAGAGGACAGAAAGCTTCCAAGAAAAGTAGGATGTGGGCTGTACTCTGAAAGCTGGGCGTGAAAGATGAAAGCTCCAGAGACAATAATCAGCATGTGATAATATCCTGGGGCCAGAGGCCCTGGTAAACTTCTTTTATTATTGGGGGTAAAAGAGTGTCTAGAGATGGAATACGGGAACGTTTTGAGAAGAGGCTGAAGGTCAGGGAATACATCATACAAATACTTTATTTAAGTTTTAGAATTTTTCTTCAGTGACTAGTCTAAGATCATTGAGTTCCCATAGAGAAGTAAGTTTCATGGCTTTATTATTTTCACGCACTGCTCACTTTTATTTACCTTGCTTCCACAACAACACTTTTGGTCAGAGCTGTATCTCATGGTTTGAGAAGGAAAACAGAGTTAGAGAGATAAATCAGACTGGCTTTCACACCCTAGCACCTGCTATTTAGAAAAGAGGAAAGTGACTAGAAAATGAAGAAGTTGCAAATGGTGATGGCAAAAAGAAAGTAAGGAAGAAAATAAGAAACAGCCAGCGAACTAACAGGGCAGGACCTTTCACCAAGACTTAGGGACCAAGACTCTCCCAGATGTGCAACTTCTAAACTCATAGGACACAGAATAACTGATATCAATAAGTGCCTATGGCTTCCGAGGCAAGGGGAAGTGTTTTTCATCTCTATCAATGATAACCAAAGTCATTTGAGATGTTCCATTCTTATCTCCCTTCCGAAGACATAGAAATTAAGAGCCAAACATTTTTGGGTTTTCTCAAAAGCACATGGTTAGGACATGGCTGGTTCCAGATTTGAACAAAAGAATCTATATGCTCAATGCAGGGGGTAAAGGTAAAAGAGGTTTAGTTGTAGATTAAAGTTAAAATATTAAAAAAAGAAATGGATTTATTTAAAACTACCTAAAGAAATTATTAAAACTACTTAGAGAAATGATTAAAACTTCTTAGAGAAAGGTTTGAGGATCTGTATATGCAATATCTCCACCCAAATTTAGAGACAACAACTTTAGCCCAAATAACAGTAAACTGGATTTTTAGAATAGCGGATTCTTTTATGTGATGGATATATTAGAAATTAGTAATGCATATGCATCAGAGAACACATTAGCACTTAGATAATCCAGAAGGACCTGTTTTTATGTCATTTGACTTTTCTTCTCTCCCTCTGTAATTACTTCATTTCAGTAAAATCATACCATGTTAGGATGTAACAAGTGGAACAGTCACTTAAGCATTGATATTTTGCAATTACCATTTCAAAGATTCACACACCAATCTGTGCTTAAAAGACAGAAGAGAAATGAATCCATTTCACACAGGACCCAAATAAGCCACACAAAGGTAACCAGTGATCCATTTGATATTTAAATCCTGGCCTACATATTGGCTACTAATGTTCTGTTATGAAGCGTTTGAATAAAATATCAGTGGGACTCTGAGGGAAGGCAGCTGGAATTGTGAAATGGTAGGGAAATTTGGGGTGGGAATGTTCTGGCTATATATTGGAAACACACTTGCTCTTTGAAAATTCACTCTTCCTCTCCAAAAAGTTGTAAATTTCTTTCCCTAGGCACGTCCAGATGAAGAGACAAAATGTATACCGAAGCTACAAGATGAAATGCAGAGCCCTAATTGTTCCCATGCTCCCAACGGATCTGAAATTCCAGCCTGCACTTCATTCCCAGGCAGGTCTTGTTAACTCCACACATGTGTAAATAATCAAATGGATCTAGCCGTCAGCAAGAGCGTGCTCTGTAAAATGCCCATCTACGTGGAGTAGGCAGAGCCCAAAGAATAAACAGTTACTTGTACTTAGAGAATGCAGACTTCCATCCTGGAAGACTCATAAAGGCTCCTTCTAGATTCTGTGGTTTGATAAATAATAGGCTTGGGCACAGATGGAGGGACATGGCCATGGCTGCTTTATCCATGAAGGATAAAGCATCATCTTCCTGATGCTAAGAAGCTGTTGCTTCAACTGTTCTGCGCTGGACCTAAAATACCTTTAAATTTCATAAGATACTCAGTGTCCCCTTACTTTCTAATCAAAGACACCATCAATCATCATTTGCAAGGCATTCACTTTGAGAACTAGGAAATGAAATTTCCCAGTGTAGTTACATTTTAATTTGCAGGGAACCACTGGTTCAATGAAAGAACTTCTTGAAGAGAAGGTCAGCAAAACGCAGGTGGGTGCAGGCCAGGCCCTCCCCCGCACCATACACACTGGGAATCTAGAGCTGAGGTTAGCAAATTTTTCCTATAAAGGGTCAGATAGTAAATATTCTGGGTCATGTTGTAGCAACTACGCAGTTCTGTAATTGTAGCAGGGTAACAGTCATAGGCAACCCAGAAAGGAACAAATATGTATGTGTATGTTCCAGTAAAACTTAGTTCAAGGATGCTGAAAATTTAATTTCATATATTTTTTTCACAGCACAAAATCTTTCATATTCACTTTGAAAACAATTTTAAACTGTGAAAACCATGCTTACCTCATGCCTATGCAAAAACAGGCAGTAGGGCTGGATTTATCCCTCCTGCTATAGTTTTCTAATCTTTGGCATAGGACAAGATATTCATAATTATTTTCTATTTGGTTTATACTGTTAGCAGATTAGTATTTGACAATGAGAAAAATCCTTTTCACACAATTCTTTTTTTTTTCATTTTTCATAGATTTCATTTTTCCTAGAGGTTTCCTTTTTAAAAGTCTCCAAACTACATTAAGACCTAAAAATATATCTGTTCCTTCCTGTCTAGATTATCTTATCCAAAAGATAGCTGAAGTGTATTTGTCTTTGGGTCACTGAACTGCATCACACCACCATATCATTAGCACCTGATAAAGGGATCTTCTGGGTACAGTAAACTATGCCAGAGCATTTGTAAGATCCATCAAAGTACCCCCTCTCCCTGCAGCTTTCATGGTTTCCTACAGCTTCAGTGTCCTTTTGAATCTTCATTCTTTGATGCATGGATTCAATAAACCCCTTTTGAACACTTACAAAGTTGTACTCAAGGCTCCCTGTTGCCTGACAGCAGCCTAATCCCTACCTCATCATGCCATGACTACATGTGCATTCATTTGGTCATTCAATTCTACTCATATACAACCTGGCAGTCACTGACCTAACTACTCAGAATAAATAAGATGAGCTACTTAGGCTCATTGTCTTTATAGAGGGTTCAGCCTGGTGAATATTTTTACTGTCAAAACTGTGACACAAAGGACTTATACCACTGATGAGGTCTAGGAAGGAAAAGGGCCACGCACTGTGAAATGGAGCCTGCTGTACTGAAGCTAGGGAGGTCTCAACATTATCTGAGCTCATGCCTGCTAACTTTCAGGTACAAGGTTCTACTCTGAAAATTCAGGGTAGCTAGTCATCCACACTGAAAGCTTCCTTGCATGAGCTCTTCCTCTTGAGCCAGTCTCTAACTCCTTTCTCCCAAGCTCAGTTGAGCCTGCTGTTGAATGCCATAGCATACTGCCCTGTATGTCTCCATCTTTTAGTCAGCTCCACATGAGACACTGATATATATCCGATTCAGCTCTGTCAGCCACCTTCCCTGTTCTCCTGAACAATTTTAGCCTCAGCAGATGCAATGTTGGACAAACCTATGAATGAATATTTGAATAAAAGAAAATGTGCTTCATGGTGACTGGTAAAGTTCATGAAACGTGGAGATTCACACAAGCAACTGATTGTGTTGTGTGTTGAAAACAAGTTAGTCAGATTCTTGCCCATGATCTCTTCCTTACTTGTTGACATAGATAGTTCAAATGTCAAAACAACTTAATCTGCAGTTTCTTCTTTATTCCTAGAAATTGATCTTTAAAAAGGAAGGTCAAGTTGCTTTTTGATCTTATTATTTACCCTTTTAAAAAATTTTATTACTTTTAGTAAGAAATAACAACATGTGTTTCAAAACACATTAGTAGTGCATTCGCAATAACTGTAACAGTGCATATTGTTGTTCTCGTAGTATAACTACCGTGCTATTATTTTTGTTGTTGCTGTTGTTGTTGTTTAGGAGCTTGCAATCCTCCCCGCTTTCATCAGTCTAACCCTACCTTCAGCAATCATAGAAGATAAGCTTCATTTTATCTGCATGGGGGGCTGGGAAAGTAGCAGCAATTTTAGCATTCCACAGAGCCAGCCTAAACCATTACTCTCTGTCAAGAGATGACACCATTTAACCCCAATTAACTCACATCTTAAGTTCAAGACTTCTGGTTTACTAACATGAATCAATACTCTACTTTATCAATTATGGAAATTCTAATGAAGACATGTCTTGACATTTTTGGATTGGTATTACAACGCTGCCCAGCAGGCCACTGTTGGGATCCAGATTCTGTACACAAGTATCTAGGTTTACTCATATGATTCTTTTTTTTTTTCCTTTTTGTCTTCTAAAGTTCATTAAAACTTGCTAGGTGCTTTCCTAAGAGGGTAAATAAGAAAGAATGCAAGTTTGGGTTCCTTTGAGATTGTCATTTATGAAAATTAATAAGACACATTTAGGAGAACTAATGAGAAAGTAATCATTGATCTCACTTGTCTCTCTTTCTTCTCTCAGAAGACCCCAGCCATAAGAATGGGAATAAACATGCTCAGAATGCTGAGAAAACAGAATGTGAACAGGGACTATAAGCAGACTGGTTGTGGACCTGAATAAGCCTGGCCTCAGATATATACTTTTTTTTTTTTTCTTTTGTATAACATAAGCAATTTACCCAGACCTAACTGTCTCATGTTGTTCTTCAGTGAAATGTTGATTTGGTTCTCTGTTGCAAAAATTTTTGCACACTTAGAGTACTTGGCACCAGGAACATAGCAAGTGCTAAATAATTAGGAGCTAATATAAGTGTTAGCATAAACAAACAAATGTTTTAGTACTTCATAATCCCCAGTCCAGCTTCAGCAATGCTCTTGAATTTTCTAGTGTTCATTCATTCATTCATTCATTCATTCATTCATTATTCATTTGTTCAAAAACTATCTATTAAGCATCTCTAAAGTGCTTAGAGCTATCTTACTTCCAAGGGGAGGAAATAATGAATAAGCAAAGCACAGTCACACTTCTCATGAAGTTTAATATGCTTCCTAACCCAGCACAAGTAAATATGCCATTTTTCAATGCAGACATTAAAACAATCTCAAGCTTTATCTGGTAAAAGCAGCTGATCTGCCAAGAATTTTCCTTCTGTGTTTGGCATATTGTAGTTGCTCAGTAAATGCCAATGGAATGATTAAATGTCAGTGGGGTAGATAGATGGGAGGCAGTGACAAATGTCTCCCTTTTAAGAACACTGGAGTAGAAATCAGAGTGTGTAGGTTTCTTCTACTGTTTTCAAGAGATCGTGTTTGTGTGTGCAGGCACATGGTTTGGGTAATTCACTTTCAATCACAGAAAATATCCCAGAGAGATCTGAACAGGTTCAGATTCAAATTCTGGAACTAAACTTTCCATCCAGTTGTCATGATAACTGCGCCACTGAGACAATTAGATATGAACCTGAGTGGTTGGAAGGGCCAATTGTTTCTGCAGAGGCTGTTGGTTAGAGAAGGAGAGTCCTACTCAGTTACAAGTCCCACAATCACAGTCTTCTATCTCAGTGGGATGGAACAAATCTATCACTCTTTCTCCTGTTATTAGTTCACTAGCACTGATATAACAAACTCCTAATGTCTAAGCGGCTTAAAGAAAAGAAATTTTTTATTTCACAGGTATGGAGACTTGAGGTTCAAAATCAAATGTCAGCTGCTTTTGTTTCCTCTCAAAATTGTGAAGGAAATATGCTCTGGTCCTCTGCTCTTGGCCTATAGAGACCTGTGTTCATGTTCACTTGGTGTTCTCTCAGTACTTTCATATCTTTTTTCTGCTATGCATAGCTATGTCCAAAGTCTTCTGTAGTGGTTGATACTTTGTTTCAACTTGAGAAGTTAAAAGCTTAATTAAACTAGCTCATCAGTTCCACACCCTAGAGCATGGAGGCCCCACCCTACAGTGACTCATCATATAAAGGATATAAAATGGAACTGAGGAAGGATGCAGCGTTCCACTTCCTCAGGGGAGCTCCACTCTTCACAGTCAGCTTGGAGGTCCTTGTCTGGCTTCTAGAGCAAACTCGTTGGCCTCCACCTGGGCTTCTTCAGCCTTCTAGTGTAGACCCATCAGTCTTCTATCTCAGACCCATTGGTCTCCTGATATGGACTTGCATGGAACACTACAGTGAGCTCCAGACCTTAGACTGATTCTTTAAGTCTCCAGTGTTCAGACAACCTCTGTACACTTCTTCATAGAACTCTATGGCTGACTGTCATAACCCAATATTGTAATTTCTTATACATTTATACGTCTTGTGTTATGGCTGTTCCTCAAACAACAACAACAAAACTCTGATACAGCTTCTCTTTTAAAAATAAGGATACTAGTCAGACTTCATGCTAATTGTTTCATTTTAAATCAATTACATCTGTAAAGACCCAGTCCCCAAATAAGGCTACCTTCTGAGTTAACGAAGGATAGAAGGGGTTATAATGCCCCCAGTTGCACCTTCTCACAGAGAGGAGACACTAGAATTTACTAACTTGATGGATGCGATCTCCAAAGGTTTGGAACAATAGTGGCGGCGATCTTTGTTGTGGCACTGGAAATTGAATCTAAGTCTTTTTCACAGAGCTACACCATGAACCCTTTCTTACTTTTTATTTTTGTGACAAGGTTTCATTAAATCACGAAGTTACCCACCCTAAGCTTGAACTCCTATGCCTGGTAGTCCCATTATATATGAAGGAAAAAATGAGAGTTCACAGGGTGAAAATGCATACAATGAAGAGAATTGTGTCATAATGCTATGCTGAAACTCATTTCATTTTATGCAGTCATATCCAGGATGTCCCACATTCTTTTTATGAGATAATCAGGATCTTAAGCCAAAGAGTACCTACTGAAATTTTATTTCTCACTTCCATCAGGAGTAAGAAATCTTCAAGATTCCTAAAATCTGGTTTATACAGAATCTGGCAGCCAGAACGTTCTGTGCAATAAAAGACTCTAGGTACCTTCCAGGCAATAAACCTATGTGGTCACCAAAGCTGTACTGTTTGCCTGCTGAAAATAAAATGCTAATTTCTCTTCAAGACCCTCTGCAGATTTACTTTGTAGGCTAATAACAGTTCACTTAAGAACAAGAGAAATATCATCCCTCCTTTGATGTGTGATTATAAAAGCAAACCATCTTTAAATTCTCTTCAAAAGAAGCAATGTTTATGAATCCACTTTCAGTGTGGGATATAAAAGGATTTGTCAAATCCTGATATGATTCCAATAAAGAAAAAAAAAAAGCTGTGGCTCCCTTCCCTGCACCATCCTGAGTGTGAGTTTATGAAGGAGAAGTCTTCCTTCTGCAACCCTGCCTCGGGTCCTCCTGGAATTCTCAAGGCTTCCAGAACATTCTTTGCTTTGGTCTGTTTATTGATTAATTAATTAATTAATTTCTCCCTTGTGGCCTTGACTTGAAAAGTAATGAATGCAATAAGAGACTTTTCCCCAACATCATCAATCACAGTCCTGGCTGGGTCTTGACACCAAAAACGCCAACAATATTGAGCAGCCTGGGTTTGTCATTGGTACTTTACTTTCAGTCTATGTAAAACAGGCAATTGGCTTTAGTTTGCTAATAACGATGGGCTCCCAGCAGCTGAGGTTTTTTTTTTTTTTTTTTTTTTTGTGCAAAGAGGTTTGTCAGCAACAGAACCTGAACCAGAATCCTCCAAGGGCTGAAAGATAATAAAATGTTCTTGTATTTATCTCAGATATATTGGTTGCCTGATATATAATGCCCACAGTTTCCTAATGCATCCAAGTTTCAAATTAGGTGTTGTATGCTCATGTTGCTGATAACTAAACAAACACAGGTGAGTGAAGTAACTTTGCCAAACTCATAAAATGCATTTAATTTCCAAGCTTATTTGAATTGTCCAGATTGAAACTCAAATTAACCTGACCAATTCTACTCTACTATGATTCTTCTCATTATAAAATATGCTTTCAATCCAAATACCTGCTCACCAGTGGCCTGTGCTGCCCTTGTATCTCTGAGATCATTTACTTCATATGTAACAAAATATATCCATTCTCGCAATAATACCCTAAGAGATGGTGGCACAAAAGCTCTGCAATTTGCTAGGTTTCCCCTCATCTGGGCTGAGATTTACTGTTAGTTACTTTAGACACTTCAACAAAATTTCTATGGATATAAATTTGTCAGTGACAAAAACATGGAGTAGTAGCATCTAGATTTGGATAGCCCAGGCTGCCCTTCAACTGCTTCTGAAGAAAATTTGTGGTATAGAAAAAAGACAAGCCCTAGAAGAAAGACACTTGAGCTTTAGATGCTCATTTTATCTTCTGCAGGTTTCTTGGGCTTTGGCAATGCCCCCAAGCGATAAGAACTCGTTCATAAATCAAAATGTGGCTGTCATATTTAAACATTCACACATGCTATGGAACTATGTTTAATAATAAAAATCCTAAGGATTCTATTAAAATCAGCTTCTGTATTAGAGTTCTTGTATACCTAAGTACTAATTATACCTAGGTAATGGATGAGAAGATTGTGGACCTCCATGGGGAAGTTTTCATAGTAGCAGTGGTGAAGCTGAAAGCAAAATGAGCAATGTCTGGTTTCCATTCCATGCTTTCTCCCTTGCATCATCAGAAACATTGTGCTATGATTCCTAGAGATGCAACTTTGAACATGAAACTACCTCAAATGGAGCTTAGTGTAGGACCTGTCTTTTAACAAGGTATCTGACAAAAACTACCATATTGTAATTTTCTCTGGACCGTAGTGGGTCCAAGCCCAATGTCATAGGTGATCAGTCAATTTGAAATAGGTTGTAAGTCACCAGGAATTTCCTGAAATTGCAAGTTCCCCAAATAGTGAGGTAGCAAACATCAGCCTCAAAGACAGAATCTATTTTGGTTCTCAGGTGTAGAGTGAGATATTTTCTTACCAGGCATTTCATCTACTGCGAGGATTTGGCTTGCTAGCTGTACACCTGCTACACAAATTTCCACCCCACCCCCATTTGACTACAGTTTCATTTTTCTGTCTATGATTTCCTGTGAGGGAAAATTTATGACTTCAACTAAACAAACAGTTGTGGCCTCAGCCTATCTTATTCCCAGCTGGAAACAACGTACCTTTAAAATTCTGTGGGTTATGGGTGTCCTTTGGTGTCCTTGGTGATTACTACATTTTTTTTTATTCCATCTTAGACTTCCATTGTCTTGTAAAAACAAAATTTTAAAACTTTCTAATGTTTTTGGAAGTAAGATGACTCAAATTATTCACGAATAGGTAATTTATAAAAGATGTAGAGCAGATTCCATGTCCTGACCAAAAACATCAGGACAGTTTTCTGCATATGCTCTTATTTCCATCATTCTGAGATTGACTCTCCATATTTTTATTTCCTCTACTGTGTGACAGATAACCAATCTCTCCTTATTTTATACAAGAATGTTTATTGAACAATCATAAACTGTTGCTTACTAACGCTGAGTTAGTATAGTTATTGAACAGAAATTCTGTTAACTCCAAGCTGACTGGGTGAGAGAAACATGTGCAGAAAGGCCCAACACAATGAATGAAATAGTGACCAACTCTCCTGATGTGATGGAGATGTGACTCTTACTGGGCCTTCATTTCTCTTTATTTAGTGTTTTCCTTTTTCTCTGCTACCCATCATACTCCAATTCATTCATGCACTTAGGTCATTGCCCTTTCATACAGAAGTCAATATTTGTTCTCTCACTTCTATGACCCTACTAATTTGAAAGTTATCCAAGGCTCCCCACCACTTATAAAATCAAAACATATACCAAGGGTACACTGCAAGTCCATGACATATCCAAAGGTTTTATCTGCTACACTTCTCTTGACAAACCTTGCATTCCACATAAACACATTCCATCACTCTCCCCAAGCTCATAAGAAATTCACAACTATTGTGCTTTTGCTTCTCTTATTCTCATGGCTTCTCCTTGTGGAATTCTTCCCAAGCTTCATGTGAGCCCCAGCTCTGGATGCCATCTTCTCTGGACTGCCTTAAAGTATGCCTAAAAATCTTAGCACTGGCTAGTTGGCTAAACAATCTATGGTCACAGCTACTACACACATAATTTTTATTTCAGTAATTCCACTGTCTACCTCAGAGATAAAGAATAATACACCAGGGCTGGCCAAATAGCTCAGCGGATTAAAGCGCCTGCAAGCAGGCACAGGGGCTGCTATGCTGGCCCTGCCCCCAGGGCATCTGAGGCAGCAATTGAGACAGGGCATGGTGCCACAGGCCTATAATCTCAGCTCTTGGGAGACTGTAAACAGGCAGATCACTATGAGTCTGATCTAGTAGTGAGTCCCTTAACACCCTGTAGATCCTTCCCTAAAATGAAAGAAAGAAAGAAAGAAAGAAAGAAAGAAAGAAAGAAAGAAAGAAAGAAAGTGAATATTCAAAGTTCAGTGGCAATGATTTGACTCTTAGATAGCTGAACTCCCTGTTGAATTATTCTTATCTTTAAAAGTTCCTACTTCTCTTTTTCCTCCTCTCCCTCCTCTTCTTCCTTTACCTCCTTTTCTTTCTTCTTTCTTCTCATTCTTTCTGCCTTTTCTTCCTCTGCCTTCTCCTTTGCCCTTCATTTTCTTCTTCTCTTCGGGTAATGAGCACTAAATTCAGAGCCTTCACACTGAGCTATAATTCCAATCCATTTTCATATTTATTTTTGAGATAATTGCTAAATTGACAGACTCTATTTGAGCTTACAATTCTCCTGCCTTACCTTTCCATAGTCTTGGGATTACTTGTGGAATTTCGTCAAAATTAGCTATCCTAGAATATACTTAGTTTTGATTCTGTTCTGCCTTTTGGAAGGAAAATCACAAATCTACTGTCTCCTACACCAAGCCTTCTCACAACCGAAGGCAGTCATTTTTCTATCATCACCTGAGAGCTCTTCTGCAAACTAAATATTCCAGTAATCTCAACTCTCCAGCTCTGTTCAACAGCAACATCTCAATGCATAGGTAATCACACTTACATTGCTGTGGAAGATAGCTCATCTAGCTCATCTCCTCTTCACTGATTTTTATCAGCCACACTAAGTTCACAGTTGGTTCCCCCGGGAGCTGTTTCATGCTGCTGGTCATAGTGTGCGTGGGATCAGCCACAACAGTCCACCTTTCTGCAGGAGCTGCCATTTACACAGGCTTCTCCACCCAGAGTTTGGAGAGTACAATGGAGCACTTGATCTCCACAGGCCTACAAATCTCCTGCCCACTATTTCATGCCTCTGGAGAATGGTTTGCCTGTTCCACCAAGGATCTAAACATTGAAAATATCAAAAGAATGGGCCAAAAATCACGGGTATTGAGAGCTGACCTGAAATATTTAAATGACATATAATTCCAAAAGCCTAAACTGTCAGTAATAATAGTTATATTTTATACATCAATGTAATAATAGCTAATAATGATTCTTTGAATTTATCCACTGCTTTTCTTCTGAAGACATTGTCAGAGTGAAGTAAATCGAATGTCGATATTAAAAAGTAAACCCCTGAATTAACACCAGCATGACACCCCCAAAAACAGAAAGTATAATAGAAGGCTCTTTGACAGTGCGGAAATGAGCGGTTTGCCAAGTGTGAATATTTGGCCTGTAGAATAACAAGAAAGTCACATGTCAACTGTGACAAGTTCTAACTCCTACCTTCTGGGTAGGTGTTACTTTAACTTCAGTTCTGGAGAAAAGTAAGGTAGCGAAAGATATAAAAACACAGATTCAGGCAAGATTAGTACCCACAAGAGGGGAGCTGGAGCACTATGCCAAAAGGACTGAGGGAAGAGTGCCATCCAAAGGGAATTTCGAAAATCTGTACCACAAGTGATTTCAGGTAATATTGAGTCCTTGTTTTATAAAACTAATTAAGTTTCATTTGCAAAACTAAACAAACCAGAAATTTTCTTTGAGTTCTTGAACACACACAAAATAATATTACTTGGGAACATAAAAACTTACCAAGTCTTATATTTATCAATGGACTCCAGGTAAGGACTGAGAGGTCACTGAGGTCTAGAACACAGCTGACTTCCCTGGGAGTGAGATATTAGGTATAAATGAATATATGGAAGCGATTCCTCTGAAACACTGCCTCTATTATCATAAAAGTAATTTGTGAAGGAGCCACTCTAATAAACAAAGCCTTAACATGAGAAGCAAAGCTCTAATGATAAACTTTTAAACCTACCAGTAGAACAAACAGAGGAACGTGCAAACGGAAATTAATTATTTCTGTCAATCTTAGTAAACCATGGAGTTGTTGATGCAAGCATAATTCAATGTATTAACAGAGTGTCCAATAATCCCTAAACTAGGAAGGAAAATAGTTTAATTTTGCTGCCTAGTTCTCTTTTGCACCTCAACTCTTTAATATCTACGTGTGTTAAGGAGATAAATTTATCATGTGTAGAAGGAAATAAATTACACAATTCCTGAATAGTTCAAGAACTTTAAAAGTAAGTAGATCATCAGGGAGATAAACCATTGACATAAATCAGCATAATCTAGGGAGAAAGAAGTTGAATAATGTAATGTGGAGCCCAAGGGCTCTATGGGATCATTGGAAGAATAATTGCACGGAGGATGGAAGTGATCAGAAACAAGATCTAAAAGACTATCTTATTGATGGAGAAAAAAATAGTCAAAGTTCTCTAGAGACATAGAATTTGTTATTATTATTATTATTATTATTAGTAGTAGTAGTAGTAGTAGTAGTAGTAGTAGTAGTAGTAAGTATTTTAGGGAAGAGTCTACAGGGTGTTCAGGTTCTCACTACTAGATCAGACTCCTAGTGATCCACCTGTTTACAGCCTCCTAAGAGCTGGGCGTACAGGTGTGGACCACCATGTCCAGGCTCAATTGCTGTCTCAGTGTGCCCCAGGGGTGGGGCCAGCACAGCCTGGGGATTGAACTTCCAGCCCCTGCACCTGCTTGCTGGTGCTTTAATCTGCTGAGATATTTGGCCAGCCCTTAGACAATAAGTTTCTTTCCACAATATGTGGAAGCAACTGAGGAAGGCTGATGGCATAGCATCAGGCTAAGCCCAGATGCCTGCAAACCTGTAGTGTCATTGGTGCAAGTCCAAGTGTGAATCTGAAAGCCTGAGAGCCATGAACGCAATCCCCAAGAGCAATCCAAGATGGCTGCCCCAGCTCAAGAGCAGATACCAAACCTACTTATCCTCCACCTTTTCATTTTACCTGAGTTTTCAAAAACTCAGAGAGCTCCTACTCATACTAAGCGAAGGCAGTCTACCCTCTTACCTATCAACTGAGGAGTAGTCTCACCAAGGAGCATCTGCTCAGAAATAATTCACATTTTACCAACTCTCTGTGCATCCCTTAGTCCAATCACATTTACATATTAAATTATTCATACTGGGCCAGCAACATAGCTCAGAGATCTAAAGCGCCTGCTTAGGCAAGCTTAGGCAAGTGCAGGGACTGTGGTTCAATCCCTGGCACCACAGACCATGCCAGCCCCACCCCCAGGGTGTGCTGAGCTGGCCACAAAAATAAAATTAACCATATAACATCCAGTGGTGTTTAAACACACAGAGAAAAGATACTTAAAAGAAATGGAAGGTACAGAAAGATATAATTGCTACTATTGATGGACCAAGTATATATTTTATAAATGGATAGAAACTGCAACTGTACTCATGGTTGTCTTGGGATTTTTATTCCTACCAATGATGCAATTGAGCAATATCCAGTGTATCTTTTTGTGTGTTTGTTTGTTTTGTTTTTGTTTGTTTGTTTTTTGTATTTTAGGGAGGGCCTATAAGATGTTCAGGGTTTCACTACTTGATCGAACTTACAGCAATGTGCCTGTTTAGAGCCTCCCAAGAGCTGGGATTACAGGTGTACGCCACCACACCTAGTGTCCATTATCCTGTCAGCATGCCCTGTGGGCAGGGCTAGCATGCCAGACCTGGGGATCGAACCCCAGTATCCAGTCTATCGTAAGAGATAACTTCTTTTGAGTACTCATTCTATGGGCCCATTAATGATACCTGCTTTACATATCTTGGTGAATTGACTGTTTTCTTGCCTTTCATTACCAGCCTCTTTGTACCCAGGCTCATTACTCTAGCTTCATGCCAGAGATGTCATTGTACTAAACCTGAGCCTAGTCCTATATATAATCTCAGGCTTTATCTCCCTCTCCAATCCTCTGCCACTTACACCATCTGAGAACCAACCTACTAAAGAATGAGACAGCCTCTAAAAGATAATCGACTTCTCCTAGGCAAGACCATTCAAGATTAGTCTTGATTCAACCACCTCTCAAGCATAAGAAAGAGCATAGATAAGATCAGCAAGGTGACCCATTCATCTAGTAACTAAGTACACATGGATAAGTGAGCCCAGTTGAAGCAGAGAAAATCCCTAGAAAACCCACAGAATCAAATAGTTGTAATTTTAAGTTATTCAGTTTTGTTTCTTTGT
>PVKN010017151.1:0-17486 GCA_004027915.1 Capromys pilorides | reverse complement strand
AAGAACTAGTAACTCAGCCGGGCATAGTGACACACGCCTGTAATCCCAGCACTTGGGAGGCTGAGGTAGGAGGACTCCTGCGAGTTCAAGACCAAGACCAGCCTGGGTTACAAAAGTGAGCTCAAGGCCAGCTTGAACTGCATGGCGAGACCTTGTCTCAAAAAGACAAACAAAAAAAAACTAGTAACTGAATCTGGGTGTGGTGACAGATGCCCATAATCCCGGCACTGGGGAGGCGGAAAACAGAAAAATAACCTCTAGGAGCTGCATATTGATACCCTGTATCATATATATAAAATTAAAAAAAAGAAAAACTAATAACTGCTAGTATGACAACAAACATACATACAAATGAACAAAAACCAATAGCTGTTTCATTGCAAGGATCAAAGGACTTGATGCACATAAGCATTTATGGATGGAGTCTGGCACATGACTAAAGCCCTAAATACCTGGATCTGGGAGTCACGGCAGTGGTAGAGTGCTTTCATAGCGGGCAGGAGACAGGATTCATTTCCAGTACTGCATTAAAAATAAATAAAGTTTTTATCTCAACCAAAGGGAAATTGAGTAACACTGCAAGGAGGCAAACATTAGTGCTAAATGTTTGAATGTTAAAATTGAGCAGGATTTCAACATGTAGACCTAGGTATTCGTTGTGATTAATGAAAAGAAAGGCTAGAATACTGTTTCCTTTCAAAAGCTTTGGTGTTTGAAATTCTATCAGTAGGAATCCCACATCCTGTGCTTGCCTGGAAGACCTGAGGTACGTGGATCAAAATGGTGGCTTCAAAGAAGAGATTTTTAGGTACAACATTTATTTCACACATTTATTTTCATTTTATGGTCTTTATGGAATCCAGACCTTGGATCTTCTTCATAGTCCAGACCTCAGCCCTCTTCATTTAACTACAGGATTACATACATGCTATTAAACTTTGTTTTCCCCCACCAACCGCTTCAGCGCTGAGGATGGAATCCAGGGCCTCATGCATGTTAGGGAAGCACTCTAACACTGGCTACACCCCCAGAAATGCCTTTTTTTTTTTTAGTGCACAGCTACAGTTCCAGTGATACAGGAGAAATATAACTCCTGATCCATTAAATGTCAAATGTGCCAAGTGTACTGTTCTACAACATCAAAGAAGGAAGTCATAAACCAAAGAAAGAACATAGAGTTGTTTGTTGTTGCTGCTTTTTATTTTTACTTTTTAATAAATAGAGGAAGAATAGCTCTTGGATTTCCAGGAGGGGTCCTGAATTTTGGAGTGGCTAACAAGGTTTTTTGTCGACGGAAATTTATACACCAAAATCACTGTGAGTACATGGGTCAAACTACAGGACCATCAGCCTATACCATTATTAAGTAGAGCACTTAGCTAATATTGATCCAGTAGAGAAATGAGTCACATAGCAAGGGTATATGGGAAGAACAAAGGTATTTTGAAGAAGGGAAGGGATTATGGATCTGGATGTTACAGTCACCCACCTATGTGCCAGAAGTCTACAGGGCCAACAGGACCAGATGGAACAAATTGCAATATAATCTCCAGTTGCTGTTTATTTTTAGGAAGGCATGCAAGCCTGGCCATTGTGTCTCTATCTTGCATCTCCAGTCACAATCTTGGTGTCTTTTATTTTTTGTGCTGACTTCCTTTGGGGCCCAGTCTGTCTCTGCATATTAATTTCTGTCTAATTTAGCTGCCTATAATACCAGCCCTTATGAGGCTGAGGCAGGAAGATTGGCACAAGTTCAAGACCAGCTTGAACTACATAAGGACACATTGACTGAAAAATGTTTTTTGTTTAACTTAGAGTCTCCCATTTCCTCTAATATATGTTCTCCATTTCAGCAACTTAATGCACAGAATGTTGTTACACAAGTCTATGACAGTCTTTATTGGATTGGCTGTCACCAGACTAAACCTCTAGCACTTATAGAGGTGGTAGATACCTTCAACAATGTATTCAAACCTGGAGAAAAGTGTATTGCTTACTGTCACTCATCTGTTTCCTAAGAACTCTAGTGTTTTTTTTTTTTTTGAGACAGGGTCTTACAATACAGTTTAGGCTGCCTTGAACTCACTGTGTAGTCAGGCTGAGCTTGAATTTACAGAAATCCTCCAGACTCAGTCTCCCAAGTACTGGGATTACAGATGAGCACTACCATACTCAGTTGAACTGGGATTTTTTTTTTTTTAAATGTTTGGTACCAGGAATCAAACTCATGACCTCCTGTTCGCCAGGCAGGTGGCTGTGCCACAGAGCTATATCTCTGGCCCAGTGGATTTTTTTTTTTTTTTTTAATTTGAAATCTTTTTTTTTTTTTTAAATCTGCTGAGGATGCCTTCAGGGCATGCTGGGTGACGCTTATAGATCTGGGGATCCAACCCAGGTCCCCTGTGCCTGACTATATTTGCCTGAGCAGATGCTTAAACAACTGTGCCAATCCACAGGCCCCTCCCCCCATAAATTTGAAATCTTTTTTTTTGTTGTTTTGTAGTGTTGAGGATTAGTCTTAAAACCTAGGACTTTAAGCATGCTAAGCAGGTGTTCTACCTACCACCGAGCTACATCTCCACCCCTTGGAAGTGTTTTAAATTACCTTTTGACAAAGAATCACATCTGCTATGTTCAGGGAAGTCCCACAACAGAAATATAAAATATGAATCTTGCCAAGAGCTGGAGCTATGGCACGTTCCTATAATTCTAGCTGCTTAGGAGAGAGCAGCAGTAGGAGCACAAATTCAAGGCCAATCAGGGCAACTTAGACACTATCTGAAAATAAAATCTTTAGAAGGTTAGACTGCAACTCAGTAGCTGATTGCTTCCTCAGTAAGCACAAGGCCTTAGGTTCAATACTCAATACTGCAAGAAAAAAGGGCAGTGGTAGGGAATCTTCCTTTTCTATGCAAGATACTTAATTTTTACCATTAATGGTGATGATATGGGCCCCATGTTGCTTGGAATGGAGTAATGTTATCTTGCTAAATCGTTTCTCTGCTAATTTTTTTCCAAAACAGTGGTTTCCACACTCTATCATTGCTCATCTCCTCACTTTCTTTTCAGTCTGATGCTCTGGCTTCACTCTTTTTATCAGTTCTCTTAAAATCATTTGCTCTAAACTGAGGAATGTAAAGATCAAACTCCATGTGACTTGGGTCGGGGAGATAGCTCCGTGGCACAAGTGCCTGCCTGGCAAGTGCAACATCATGAGTTTGAACCCCGGTCCCACCAAAAATAAAAACAATAAAAAATAAATAAAATCATTTGCTCAATTGTCACTAGGGACTTCAAATCATGAAGACAGTTTCTTAGTTCCATATCCCTTGATTTTTCTATATCACAAGTGCTAGAGTTAATTATCCCCCCATTAATGTTAAATTCATATTTAAACATTGTGGGAAAAAAAGCTTAAATTGTAAATCAAGTATTTGCACTGAAAACCATTTTGAGTTTCATCATTCATGCACTAAGTAAATACTTAGTACTAGTTTTGTATCAGAGACTATCGTTAGATACTAGGAGTGAAAAAAAATGCAATGCTTTAGCTATGGAAAAATTTATTCTTAATTGTGGGACAAGTGATACATAACTTGGATGAATAAGGTAAGTTTAGATTGAATAGTGGTAATGTGGGAGGGCATCCAGCTTAAGGATATTACCAATTGGCTGAGAGGTTTTTTTTTTTGTTGTTTAAATTTATAGCAATTCCAAACAGGCAGTGTGTCTCTTTTAGTGTTGTTGGTCCTTTTTTGTTTTGTTTTGTTTCTTTAATACAGTCTCCCTTTGTGGTTCAGGTTGACCTTTTTTTTTTAATGTATTTAGTACAGGGTCTACAGGGTCTCACTACATAGGTCAGACTTGTAGTGAATCTCCTGTTTTCAACCTCCCAAGTGCTGGGATTATAGGCACATGCCACCACGCCCTGGGGGCAGGGCCAGCATGGCACGCAGGAGATCAAACCCCAGGGATGTCTAAGCACAAGCTTTAATCCACTGAGCTATCTGGCTAGCCCTCAGGTTGATCTTGGATTTACTAGTGGCCCACTTGAACTCACAACAATCCTCTTGCCTCAGCCTCCTAAGTGCTGGGATGACAGGTGACTATCAGCCAGTTTTAGCTTAGATGCAAGTAGCTATCAGCATTTAGTGTTAGTGGCTCTCTACCACTCTCCTGGGAACCAGAATAAGCAGCTGACAGTAAGCCCCAGGACGGCCACGAGGGATGGCAGTTCCTGGAAATTCTCCATTGTCCTCTGGCTGTTAGCAGCCTTTAGCATTACCAGCTTTAACTCCAGGCTGCTTTTGGTGCCTTTGGAGTCATCAGCTTTTAGTGTACTAATTCAGTCTGCTCCACTCAAGATAGAAATCACGAATACAAAAAAAAAAAAAACCATGCCATCCTAGGGGCTTTTTACCATTGATGCTGCAGCACAGAGGGGACAAGTACATAGATGGACTAGCTAAAGGTATGTGGAGGTTGATTATATAGGAAAAAGGCAGGTTCACACATGCAACATAAGACTTTGTTTACTCATGTGTTGTGAGAGGTTTTCAAGGATATGACGCTGGCAGCAACGGGATGGAGTCTTCTAGAGAGGCTACAGTATAGAATCATCTGGGATGGTCTTGTGACTGAGGCTTGCTGCAGCCAAAGAAAATACTTCCTGGAGTGGCTGTGGGGCATCTCACAAGCTATAAGGCATGTGGGGACAGCAGTGGAAAATACATGAAAAGTACCTTTTGGGGAGCACTAAGTTTTCCTCTGTGCTATCTCAAGGATAACTTTAACACTGATATTTGAACTAGCTGCAAGATATAAAAAAATTATTATAGGTCAATACTGTAGGAAGAGTATTATGGGCCTAGAGCATTGTAGTCACAAGGTGGGAACTACTGATTTATATAGTATTTGATATGTTTCTAATGTTATAGGTTAAAAGAGTAGACGAAGGGTCAAGCAGGAAAGGGAACAGGGCATACTGTTGTGAGTTTATAATCCCAGAATTTGGGAAGTTGAGGCAGGAGGGTCTCTGAGTGGATTCAACACCAACCTGAACTACAGATGACACTGTCTCAAAAATGCCAAAGATGGGGTGAAGAGGGAAGAATGCTGGAATGTAGCACAGTTGTAGCCTGCCGGCCTAGCATGTGTGTGAGGTCTCCCTGTTCCATCACCAGCACTACCACAATGATGAAAACAATGATAAAGGAGGAAAAGAAAGAAGAGGAAGGGGAGAAGAGAGGAAGGAGCAGGATGGGGAAGAGGAGGAAGAGGAGAAAAGGCAGTTAAGAGCAGTGCTGTCATTTCATCTGCAGCACAAAAGAAAAAGGTGACTTAAACCAGAGAGGTGGGGCAAAACTGGAAGAGCAGGGTTGTGAATACTGAGGTAAGTAAAGTGAGAAGAACATTTCATATGAAGTGCTGCATGATACACATTACATCAACGTCCCTTCAACAGAAGTGGCCATGGTAGGATGGAGGAACTTGAAACCACACAGAAACTGAAGTGCAAAAGAAATGGAGGAGGATTTTTCCATATCATATGGCTAATTGCCATATTCAGTGAGCACTTTCAGTTAGTATCCTGTTGGGTATGTCTGCTGCATTAAACTTTTTTTTCTTTTTGAGTTTTGGGAGGGGGCTATAAAAGGCATTGTTATAAACCATTTTTTTTCCCCCAGTGGGACTGGGATTGAACCCAGGGCTGTCACACTGAGCAGCATCCCTATGCTTTTTTTATTTTGAGACAGGGTCATGTTGCTTATGTTGGCCTTGAATTTGGCAATCCTGCTGCTTCAGTAGTCCAGGGTGCTAAGATTAAAGGCTTCACAGTCATGTCTGGCTAACAGTTCATTCTTTCATTGCAATATGTCTGTCATCTTCTATATCCACCTTTCCCCAGATCCATCATAAGTAGTCCACTTCCATGGGGTGCTTCACACTGGCAGGTATCTATCATGCAGTTTCCTCCAGCTGTCATATGAAATGTGGATCAAAAATAGACTAGGAGGGGGCCAGAGAGATAGCTCCATGGCACAAGTGCCTGTCTGGCAAGTGCAAGGTTGTGAGTTACAACCCCAGACCCAGAAAAAAAAAAAAGACTAGGAATAGTAGGAAGAATTAGGTGTTAGAATAGCTAGTAAACAATAAAGTTGTTTTCCATAGAGTCCAAGCCTCATTTTTTACATATTTTAACAAAAACAATCTATGGTTAGGAGTGTAGCTCAGTGGTAAACTATTTGCTTGGCACATACAAGGCTCTGGGTTTGAGATAAGCACTACAGGATAAACACATAAATAGATTTAAGTCAATAGTAGAGGTTCATGAATATTGCTTTTTTTTGTCTTTTTGAGACAGGGTCTCACTATGCAGTTCAGCTGGCCTTGAACTCAACTTTTGTAGCCCAGGCTGGTCTCAGACTCACACCTATCTTCCTACCTCAGCCTCCCAAGTGCTGGGATTACAGGCATACCCACCACGCTCAGCACCTTTCTTTTAAAAGTGACAGTATAGCACTTTAGTAGTGAATGATTCTTTTTTTTTTTTGTGCATGAAACTCTTCTAGCTGCCTCACTGAACAGTCTTACTGAACTCAGACCCTTGCACTTGCCAGGCAAGCGCTTATTCTGCTGAGCTGTTTCCCCGGCTCGACAGTACAGCATTTTAATGTGGAAAAACATGTCAGAAATCTATAGTGAAGAAATGGCTTCCAGGTGGATTACAATGAGGGGAAATGAGTTGTATGCTTTTGAATAAAGGATCCTCTCCTCCAAGTACTGCAGTACTGGAGACACCCCAGGGAGGGATCCTCTACTTCTCCAGCCTTATATATTTTTTATTTTGTTAAAAGTTTTGCTAGGGGCCAGGGAAATAGCTCTGTGGCACAAGTGCCTGCCTGGCAAGTGCAAGGTCATGAGTTTGAACCCTGGTCCCGCAAAAAAAAAAAAAAAAAAAAAAAGTTTTGCTAAGTGCCCTTGTGGTCTTTCTGCTTCAGCCCAGAATAGCTGGATTCACAGGTCTATACCACTGTCCCCAGTGTGGGGAGGCTGAAAACAGAGGATCACTATGAGTCCAAGCTGTGTGGTAAGACCCTGTATCAAATACATAAAATAAAAAAAATTAAAAAGTTAATAAATTTATAATTCCTTTCTGAAGACTTTTTTCCAAAACAAAAATCTCTTAATAAATAAGAATAAACTACTTCATTCCATCCAGATAGGAAGTTAGTAAGATGAATATTCAATAGAAACCTTAAAAAGCAAAGCTTAATCATGGAATTTATGGTTGGGATTACAGGCATGTGCCATCAAGCCTGGTCTTCTTGCCTGGCTCGATAAGCCTGAGGCCATTCTGTCAGGGCATGCGGTACCAAGGATTAAACCCGGGTCCTTGCACTTGCCTAGGCAGGCACTTAGACCACTGACCTATCTCTGTGACCTGGAATTACAATTTTATATTAGGACATACTGACAGGAAATTTAGGCTGGGAAGGCCTTCCACAACATAGTATTATGAATACAGGCAAAAATTTGGGAGTATCTTTAAGAATTTGGTAACATCTTTAAGAATCAGCAACCACGGTTAGGTGTAATAAAAGCTATTAACAAATATGTGAGATAAAGAAGCAGGCTACATAAAACTTTAATAAGGTAGTATGTTTACCTGGAAAAGGATTTCTAAATAAAGGAACACAAATAAATGAACACTCTGGTCATGGTGTGCAAGCTTGGATTGCAAGATCCAAGGGTATCAGGAAAATGTCAAGTAACATTATCATATATGGGTTGATGGTACAATGCCAACAGCAGGAAATTATTGGTGTGATTGATTTGGTTCAGCAGTTACTAGCTAAATGAAATTCCCATCTGAACCACATGACAGGAAACTTCATGAAATTCTTCTAGCTGCCTCACTGAACAGTCTTATGAGACTTGTGGGCTCAAGTCAAGAAGTGAAGCATTGATAATTTTTGTTTTTGTTGGGTACTAGGGATTAAATCCAGAGCTGTCAGCTTTGATATATAAACTAGCTCTTTTCGGTGTTCATGTTAGAATTATTAAAATTGAGTATCTTTAAAACTTTATCTTTGAATGGTTATTCCCATTTTACAATTATTGAATGACTTACCAAATTTTCTTAAGATTTACAAATTACCTATATATCTTAACATTATTACTATCTCACTGCGGTCCAAATATCTTCCATTATTCATTACAACTCTGAGATCTACATATAATTTATGTATGAGAATAAAAATAATTCAAAGCTAATTAAGTTTGTCATTCTAAAGCAGAATGCTCGATATCTTAGATTTTTTTTCCTCAGAAGTCTTGCTGAAGTAAAATTTGTGGCAACATAGCTGGTTTTTTGGGCAATATCAAGGATTAAACACTGGGCCTCATGCATGGTGGCCTAGCATTATACTGGTGAGCTACACTGTCAGCCCTTTTTTGTGTGTGGCAGACTCAGCCCACCCTGGGGGTGGTGGGGGTTGGTGTGGCTTGTGGTGTCTGGGATTGAACCATGGTCCTTGAGTGCTTGCCTAAGCAGGTACTTTAACCACTGAGCTATCTCACTAGCTCTGCCAGCCCTTCTTTAGATAGGTTTTTTTTTTTAGGATATAGGAACATTTATTAAAAGGCTTGGAATGGTAGAGTTGAAGCTAAGCAGACCAAAGAACTCATCAGAAAAATTTATTTTATAGAAATTAAATGTTCAAGGGCCGGGGAGGTAGCTCAGTAGAATAAGTGGTTGCCTGGCAAGCGCAGGGTCCCGAGTTCAATCCCTGTTGAGATAGGTTTTTGATGAACTGCCCAGACTGGCTTTGATCTCCTCTGAGTAGCTGCAATTAAAGATGTGTAATACCATAACCCACACCTTGGCAAATAAATCAATTTGCTTTCTGAACCTGCATAGGATAGAAAACATTTTAAAATGTTATGTCTTTTACCCAAGCACTTGGGTCAGACAGGAGGATCACAACAAGTTTAAAGCCAGCCTGCATTACAAAGCAAGACATTGCTGGTCTTGAACTCACTATATAGCCAAAGCTACTCTCAAACTTAGCAATCTTCTGCCTTAGCCTCCTAACTGCTGAGAATACTGGTATGCCCTACCTACCAAGCTGTCTTTAAAATGGCAAATTACAATTTATACTTGCATCATTACAAGGTTTCCCTTGTGCAGAAAAGTTATTGTAGCATAAACCTAAGCAGATGAAGTAACTTGTATTACTTGCTTTAAAGATCTCATTATATTGACATACTGTGCATCAATGACTATTACTGTAGATTAAATATGAAAGTTTGATTATTATACAGATGAAATGATTGTTAAAAGTTTCCAATTTAGGGTCTGGGGATATAGCTCAGCAGCACAAGCACCTGCCTGGGAAGTACAAGGTTCTGAGTTCAATCCCCACTACTGGGGAAAAAAAAATTTAGCTGGGCTGAGATAGATTCCTGTAATCCCAGCATTTGGGAAGCCAAGGCAGGGGAATTGCTAAGTTTCAGGCCAGCTTTGGCTACATAGTGAGTTCAAGGAATTACATAGATCCTCTCTCAAAACAAAAGCACTATTATAAAAACCGAAAAATAAAAATTCAATTTTAAGTATTTGTCACTGTTAAAGGCAAAATAAAAATGACAGGAGAATCATGAATTAACATCAGGCCAAAATTTGATTAGGCAAAGAAAACATTTTATTTAATTTTAAATCCAGGCTGGTCTCCAACTTGCACTGATTCTCCTGCCTCAGCCTCCCAAGTGCTGGGATTACAGGTGTGCGCCACCCTGTCCAGCATGTGAATAATTTTTGTCTATGGTCACATTAGATTTTTAAAAGTAATAGCTTTTCAAAAGAATCAATTTATAAACATAAATGTTCAAATTTCCACAGTATAGCATAAACACCCCAATTTTAAATGGTTCCTCTATTACTGTTAAAACAGGTGCTTCAAATTATTATTTTCTGGTACCAGGAATCAAACTCATGACCTTGCTCTTGCGTGGCAGGTACTGTGCTGCTGAGCTACATATTCCTGGCCCTCAAATTATTTTAAATGTTAGGAAGGGCAGCATCTAACTTTTTAAGATTTAGGTTAGGTGCTTGGGCAAGCATTTCATACAAGTATATGGTAAAAAGATCCAACATATTACAGAAGCAATCCAGCAAAATGGAATACCAAGGGAAGCATTATCTTTTATTTTTGGATGTCAACACTTCTAATATGGGAGTCAAAATCTTTATTTTTCTTCTTAACTTTCCTGCCACAGATAGCTCCAGTGGTTTGGGTACAGAAATTACACTGAAGATACAGCTAGGTCAGCAGTGACACTAAAAAAGCCATTAGTGCTCAATAGGCTAGCATTTGACTAGTTTTAGTCAGGCACAGAGTTAATGTTTTGGTTTCCTTCCAGCAGAGACTACAGGTGCCTACTCCCTGTATTCCCCCATCTTTTTGAGACCGAGTTCTGCTACACAATTCAGGTTGGCCTCAAACTCACAGCAATACTCCTGTCTCAGTCTCTGCAGTGCTGGGATTATAGGCATACACCACCACACCTGGTCCTACTCTTTGTATACAAACATTTATTGCCTTTAAAGTGGAGAGGAAGACAGCAATTAGGTGAGAAGAAAAAAGATAGTTCTCCATTTTTATACTAGCGATAAACAGCCTCCCCCCCCGCCCCCCCGGTATGGAAATCAAACTCAGGATCTCCTGCTTGCCAGGCAGGTGCTTATGCCGCTATCTCCCAAGCCCAGTCTTTTAAAAATTCTGTCTATAGTGGGGAATATGTACAGGTTCAGAGGCTCCCTCCTAAAATGCTTATTCTATACATACTTTTTTCTTTTTAAAATGAAATACTAGTGAGTTTGGGACATAAATATGTTGTAGTCCCAGCACTTGGGAGGCTGAGGCAGGCAGGAGGATTGGTGCCAGTTTAAGACCAGCCTAGGCTACAAAAAGTAAGCTCAAGGCCAGCCTGAACTGCATAGTGAGACCCTGTTTCAAAAAAGACAAAAAAAAGGGCCAGTGAGATAGCTCAGCAGTCTAAAGCGCCTGCTTGGAAGAGCTTAGGCAACTGCAGGGACTGCGGTTTGATCCCTGGCATCACATGCTGTGCCAGCCCCACCCCCAGGGCAGGCTGAGCCAGCCATAACATCAATGAGTGAATGAATAAATAAATAAATAATTTTAAAAAAAGTTGCAAACAGCAAAAAGAACTAGTATGTGAGTTTCATTAGGCAAAGATTTCTTAATTAAAAAAGCAGATTTGTGGGGTGGCAATGAAGGAAAAAGAAAAGGTAGAGGGTAGCAAAAAGAATGCCATTACTATTTTTCACTCAGCCTTCTCTCAGAAGACTTTAATAACAGGGCTTCCAAAGAAGCTGCTAAGATATTCTTTTTTGTTTGTTTGTTTATGTTATGGCTGGCTCAGCATGCCCTGGGGATGGGGCTGGCACAGCATGTGGTGCCGGGGATTGAACCGCAGTCCCTGCGGTTGCCTAAGCTTGCCTAAGCAGGTGCTTTAGACTGCTGAGCTACCTTGCTGACCCAAAGTAAATACACATCTTTTTTTTTTCTTGTGGGACTGGGGTTTGAACTCATGACCTCGCACTTGCCTTTCCCAGCTGCTAAGATACTTAGTAGCAGCATTCAAGAAAGCAGTCTGCTAGACACACTGGTCCCATGTAATCACTGGTGTGACATTGGAGGTGACTGGACAAACTGCCTATAATAGTAGTAAGGAAATATCCAGATAAAAATTTCCACAATTCTTATATTGAAAAGATCAACAGAACATCTGTTGAAGTAGGGGACAGTTGGGGTCACAATAACCTGCTACAAGTTCTAATATTTAAATTAGACTAATGTAAATGTGGTTCCTTTCAGTCTTTTGACTTTGTATTAGGTATCTGGATAGGTTTCTACATTGAAACAATTGCACTCATCTCACTCCTACTATTTTAGTTTTTGATGGTTAACAGCTTGGCCCAAATTTGTGAAAGGTGATAGGTTAAAAGACAAAAACAAAACCAAAAAAAATTCCCAAAAAACTAAAACAAGTTGCATGTATCAATCAAGAATGGCTTAACATTAATTTTCTTCTTTGAACATCTTACCTAAGTGCTTTACTAAAGATACTAGCTCAGGATTTCCACCACATGCCTCAATTTGCTTATAGGCTTCAGATTCAAGCTCTCTAAGAGTATTTCGAGTATATTCAAAAGAACCTACATCCTCAAGATACTGGACACAGTACTTTTTAATATCTATGTTTTCCGTTCTCTGGTGCAAGATGTTCTGCACCTGGGTGCTTTCAGGCCTTGACCGAATAGCATGAATAGTAGGGAATGAGAATTTTCCTTCTGTCAGATCTTCACAAAAACTTTTGTTTTCACTATATTCTTTGGAGTGGAGGTTGGCATAATCATCTCTAATTTGAAAAAAGAGTCCAAGTGTATTAAGCAGTGGTTTTAAATCTTCTTTGTAGTCAGAGAACAACTGCATGAGACCTACTGCTAATCCAAATAGTCCTCCTGTCTTCTGTAGCACCATGGCTTTATATTCTTCTTCAGTGGGACAAATGTAATTATCCCTCCAGTAAATATCTAGGCCTTGTCCCTGGTGGAGTTCCAGAAGCTGGCAGGTAAAAAGCTTCACTGCGTCTGGGTGATCAAGGGTTAAGACTTTCTGTAAGCCAAGGAAATATACATAATTGGCAGAATTGATGACAGATGGAATTCCATAGATGCTGTGTGCTACAGGAAAGCCACGTCGGAGTTTTGAATTGTCCTCAATATCATCAATAAGTAAACTGGCATTATGCAACATTTCTGTCACTTCAATGATAATCTTAAAAAAAAAAAAAAAAGAAAGTTTTACTTGAACTATGCGAACAGTTTGTTTAATGATATTAAGATATTCTGAAAATCTCAAGTGTCTTAAATTGTTACAACTATGAAATATACTGCATGAGCATTATATCAAGAGCTAAGAGCATTTTTATGTGATATATACCAATCTGGGGGAATTAATCTGAGAATTGCCAGCTGGGCATGGTGATCCATGCCTGTAACCTGAGCACTCTGGGAAGCCGAGGAGGATCACCAGTATGAGTCTAGATGGGTCAACTTAGTAAGACCCTAAAAGTAAAACATAAAAAGTGGCTGGGGATATATCTCAGTATAAAAGCCCTGGTTCAATTCCAGTACTGGGGAAAAACACAAATACCTGTAGTTTGTCTTCTGGAACTTTCAGCCAATGATTAAATGCTTGTGAAAGTTTTGTTCTCACTTGCTTACCTGCAATCAAAAAGTAAAAACAGTCAATGAAACAATTCTAATTAGCATATTTAATGCATTTTGTAATCCTAGCACTCTGGAAGGCTGTTGCCACAGGATGGTAAAGGTCAGTGAGAAAGCTTTAGATTCGATCCCTGTGGTATATATGGGTGTATGTGTCTGTGTGCATGTATGTGTGTGTACACATTCAGAAACTTCAAAACTGATCAGACTTGAGAAATCGATTCCTATCAATCCATTACCCACTGGAGAGATTACCTTCTACTGCCCACATCCAAGTTCCATCCTCTCTGAAATTCATATCCTGGAGCCAGGCATCACAGAATGAGCCTGAAATCCCAGCTATTCAGGAGACTGGGCTAGGAGGATCTCAAGTGGAGATCAGCCTGGACAATTTAGAGACCTTGTCTCAAAATAAAATGGGTAGAGATGTTTAGTTTTTTATTTTATTTTTTATGTATTTGGTAAAGAGGTAAAGAGTCTCACTATGGCAGCTTGGACTCGTAGTGATCCTTCTGTTTTCTGTCTCCCAGCACTGGGATTACAGGCATGTGCCACCACGCCCAGACTCAGAGGCCAGCTCAACTCTTTTTTTTTTTTTTTTTTTTTGTAGTACCAGGGATCAAACTTGGGATCTTGAACTTGCCAGGCAGGTGCTTAAGCCACTGAGCTATCTCCCTGGCTGAAGCATAGTTTTTTAGTGTGCTTGCCCAGCATACATAAATCCTACAGTTCAATCATTAGTACTGCCAAAACAAACAAAAGACCTCAAAACTCCTATCACATTCTAAATTACTCCCCTTCTTTCTCTCTCCCTCTCGCTTGTTTTTTTGAGATAGGGTCTCATTACATAGGTTAGGCTGGCCTTGAACTCACCATGTAGCCCAGGCAGGGCTTGAATATGCAGCAATTCTTCTACCTAGCCTTGGAGTGCTGGCACTGTGTGTGCTACCAAGCTTGGTTGATACATAGTCTTTTAAAATTTGGACAAGCAAGATACATTCTAAAGTACTTCAGTGGGCTTTAATTAATACAACTTTCAGCTTCAGAAGGGAGTGGGCATTTCTAGGAAATATCTTTTTTTTTTTTTAATGAAAAGGAAGTCAATTTATTTAGAGACAACTAATTAGCACTTTCTATTTCTTGGTTTTGTATTTTAGAGACAGGGCTTTGTATGTAGCCCAGGCTGGCCTTGCCACTTTCCTCAGGCTCCTGAGAGTTGGAATTATAGGTGTGCATCAACATATTTGACTTTTTCCTTATTTTATTTTTTTTTTGATTTAGTACAGGGTCTACAGGATCTCACTACATAGATCAGATTCTCAGTGACTCTCCTGTTTTCAGCCTCCCAAGTGCTGGGATTACAGGCTGTACCACCACGTCCGGTCTTATCACCTCTCAGTGGCCTGGGCAGGGGTGGGGTGGGGGCCAGGCTGACAATGATAAGCTGGGAATTGAACCCAGCCACTGCATCTGTCCAGTCTCCCAGGGAGGCTGAGTTAGCAGGAATACAAGGTCATGGTCAGCTTAAGTAACTCAGTGAGACTGTCTCAGGATAAAAAATAAAAAAAACACAGAAGATAGGGGGATATAGTTCAGTGGATAGAAGTGGGTTTACTTCTTAATTTAATACCATGCAAACAAATTTATTTAATAATCAGAATGGTTTCCTAAGTGTAGTCTAAGAGCTAACACTCTTGGCATGTCTTTTTTTTTTTGGTGGTACTAGGGATCAAACTCAGGACCTTGCACTTGCCAGGCAAGCACTTATTCCACTGAGCCATCTCCCTGGCCCTTCACATGTTATTTATTTATTTATTAAATTTTAAGTACTACATATTTGTAATTTAATCTTTTTCATTTTTATTTGACACAGTAATTTTACAAGTTTATGGCACACATAGTGGTGCTTTTATGTTTGCATATGTTGCAAAATGTTCAAATGAGGGTAATTAGCATATCTATCACCATAGGCATATATTATTTCATACACATAAACACACTGGCTCAGCCTGCTCTGGGGGTGGGGCTGGTACAGCATGTGGTGCCGGGGGTTCGAACTGTGTTTCTTTCTTTTTTTTTTTTTTTGCTTGTTGTGTTTGTTTGTTTCTTTATTTATTTTGTGGCTGGCTCAGCCTGCCCTGGTGGTGGCGCTGGCGCAGCATGTGGTGCCGGGGATCGAACCGCAGTCCCTGCAGTTGCCTGAGCCTTCCTAAGCAGGCGCTTTAGACCGCTGAACCATCTCGCCGGCCCCGAACTGTGTTTCCTGCAGTTGCCTAAGCTTGCCTAAGCAGGAGCTTTAGATCGCTGAGCCATCTTGCTGGCCCTGGCATGTTATTTTTGAGTGTCAGTATTGTTACTTCACCCAGGATGGCCTTAAACTCTTGGATCAAGTGATTGTTCTGCTTAGCCTCTGAAGTACTTGAGAATATAGGCATGCACCACATTGATAACCATATTTACTCTATCTAACTTCGTGAAGAACGTATACATTACCCTTGAGATATAGTTACAAAGAAAAATGCACATATTAGAATGGAAATAAAAATATGTCTCTGGTGACTAAGATGATTGTATTGCAATAGCTTAATTACATTATGGGCTACCTTATTAAAAGTGGTCTAACAATTTACCACCTTTATGAGAAAGTATGTCATCTTTTTTTTAATCTCTCTCTCTCTCTCTCTCTCTGTATATATATATATATATATATATATATATATATATATATAGATACACACACACACACACACACACACACACACACACATTATGGCCAGCTCAGCCTGCCCTGGGGATGGGGCTGGCATGCCGGGGATTGAACCGCGGTCCCTGTGGTTGCCTAAGCTTGCCTAAGCAGGTGCTTTAGACCACTAAGCTAAATTACCGGGCCCAAGCATGTCACCTTTCAAGTAACTGTTTATAAATAAATTAGTATAAGAATTTTACTTTTATCATTTTTATGAATCTTTATCATTTTCTAGGTAAAGGTGTTCCTTTTTTGTGACATGGTCTAAATATATAGTTCAGTCTGGTCTCGAACTCTTAATCTTCCTGTTCAGCTGCCTGAGTTCTGGGATAACAGCATATCTGTATTTTTTTAAGGTATGTGCCATTTAAGTAGGAACAATATAAATATTTTTCAGTGATCACTTTAAATAGAAAATTTGGTAAGTCTATGCTTTTTGTGTTTGCTAATACTTGAACAACCATTTCTATCTGAAAATTATTCTTTTTTTTTTTTTTTTAATTTTATTTATTTATTTGTTTGCTTGTTGTGTTTTTTTGTTTCTTTCTTTCTTTATTTTATGGCTGGCTCAGCCTGCCCTGGTGGTGGGGCTGGCGCAGTATGTGGTGCCAGGGATTGAACCGCAGTCCCTGCAGTTGCCTGAGCTTTCCTAAACAGGTGCTTTAGACCACTGAATCATCTCGCCAGCCCTGAAAATTATTCTATGTGAACGGCTATAATAGAATAGTTACCTGGTAACTGAAGTAAGTACCTGTAGGGTTCTAGAAGAATTCTTTGGACACTTTCTTGACTCTTCTCCATTGTTTTCAAATTTGATCTGTCACAATAAGAAACATAAAAGTAATTTTAAGAACCAAATTACTGTGTCTTTTAGGTAATAAACTGCTAAATATTTATGTCTCAAAGTGGGAAAGACTGGGAAAGACTGACTTTCTTTGGGAAAGACTAACTTTCAGTGTGGTTTAAAAATATTTTACCACATAGAAAACTTTGAAAGCATTATTTTAAGAAGTCAGTTACAAAAGAGCACATAGTATAATTCCACTTAAATGAATGTTCTGAATAGTTCAATCCACATAGAAAGTTTGATTAGTGGTTGTTAGTATAGGAAAATATGGAATGGGGAAATAGTAAACAGGATTTCTTTTAGGGGTAATATAAATGCCATACAATTATAGTGGATATACTAATAATCACTTAATCATGTGCCTCTCTAGTTTTTTTTTTTAATTTTATTTATTTATTTATTTGTTTGCTTGTTGTGTTTGTTTGTTTCTTTATTTATTCATTTTGTGGCTGGCTCAGCCTGCCCTGGTGGTGGCGCTGGCGCAGCATGTGGTGCTGGGGATCGAACTGCAGTCCCTGCAGTTGCCTGAGCCCTCCTAAGCAGGCGCTTTAGACCACTGAACCATCTCGCCAGCC
>PVKN010017150.1:0-17496 GCA_004027915.1 Capromys pilorides | reverse complement strand
GTAAAGGTGGCATAGTTACTGTTGAGAGCTTTAGGCCAGATCTGTTTGAAATAAAGAACAAAGCGTCAGTAAGGAGATATGAAACATTTGGCCAGAGTGTTATCTCTAATAGACCTTTGATTGCAAGGATGAAATAGAGGACAATGTTGTTGTTAAGAACAGGACAACGTAAACATAAACCAAAGCTTCTCACCTGAAGATCAGTGTATTTAAATTGCCGGCAATCCCTGATTGTTAGTCTGGCTATGCTTTGTAAAACTTAATGGGAAATAAGAGACTATGATTGTAATAATTCTTTCAATGTTTTTCATGTCATCTTTCTATATGTTTGTAATTATGTTAATTAATCAAAGTATTGTGTTTTAACCTTAAATTTTGATCACCCTTTGAAGATGTTGGTTTTGGTGCAGGAATGAGTACAAAACCTTGTATAATTGTAATATTAATGTAAATATAAATAGATCAAGATATGCTAACTTTTCACAAATCTGCCACTAGGGATTAGTTTAACCATTTGACTGCTAAGGAGCACTATCGCGCTCTTCTCATATTATTCCATAATGCGAAGAGCACGATAGCAGCAGCCAAATGGTTAAGAAATGTGTGGTTATCAAATTGACCATGGGTGGACTGTGATGGATTTCTAACTTATTACACCCAGCTGAATTAAACTAGCATGATGCTGGGCACAGGAGGCCCACCTGAGGATTTTCAGTAGCATAAAGGCAGAACAAGAGATGCTGCCAAAAAAACGCTGTCAGGGATACTGTGTGGAGAAGCTGCTAGAGCTGCTGGAAGCTGCTAGTTCTCTTGGGCTGTTCTGCTGGAGGACCTTGTCATGCTGGCTTTCCCATTGAACTTTGGAGGAGCTCTGGTCCTCATCTTGAGCATCGCTTCCTGGTTCCAGAGGGGAAGATGGTGCACTGCTCAGCCTCACAGAGAAGCTTGTCACACTGGCTTTCTTGCTGGAAACTCAGCTTTCCTCATCGCTGGAGGAGCTCAGGACCTCACTGTTGCTGCGAACGGCTGTGGTACTTTTGGGGGAGCTCTGGTGCTTACCTTGAGTGTTGCGTCCTAGCTCTAATTCAGAACTCTCGGCCTGCTGGCACAGATCTTTCACCTTGCTGGTATAGACTTCCTAGCTTCCACCACTGACCTCCGGGCCTTCCCAGCACTGATTTGTAAAGTAGGAATCCAGGCCCTCAGCTGGATTCTTTAGTAGTTAGTGTGTGGCTAGATTTCCCACACTTGTTGTGTATGATTCTTGGGTGATTCCTTATAAACTAATATTATAAAATGAATCCTGTATTATATTATTCACCATGTAAAATCCCCAAACCATGAGCGCCCCCTCCCAAAAAAACTCTACTAGCATTTGAGCAATCAAATGAAATATGATAACTTGCTTATGTATATCCATACCCAACTTCGCTACACAAAATAGAGAATAACTACCCAGTCATGGGTACTACTGATACTGTACTAAAAGATAAATATCAAAGGCTAACATAGCTGGGTTACCATACCAGTCTTTAGATGAACTGCCAAGGCAGAACTGAAATGAGATCATCTACCAGTGTGAAACAGTTTCAACTGTTTAGGTCAATCTTCAATTATAGGTCCTTCCTTAATAACTTTAGGTCATACACAACAAGGAAAGAAAAATCAAAGATAGGGCATGGGGTAGGCTATCAAGAAACAAGAGAGGTAGCAAGGCATTTGATGTAAAAATCTGAGCAGAAGGCTTGCAAGAAAAAACACTTTTGTTCTCTCAGAAGAAACTCAGTGCCTCCAGAAAGGAGACTGGGCAGCAGGAGATGCCTGCCGCTGTCAGAAGTCTAACCAAGGTGAACCAAAGAATCTTCGAAGTAATTAAGGTAAAACAAAGACTGAAAAATGAGTATCATATTTTCCAAAGATGCGTTACTCCAAAATCTGCCCCCAGTAGGACATTGGTGGATGGAAGCAGAGTGGAATACAGGATAGCAATGGGGCCTGGGAGGCAGAGGTGTGCCTTTGAGCTTTCACTCCAGCATTTAAGAGCTGTGGTATCTCAGTGTTGTGGAACTAAATACCCACAACTTGCTGACCCTAGGCCAAAATGGAGCAGGAAGGAGGAATGGCTAATTACTTCAGGACAAACAGAAAGCAGAAAGGAAAGGTGGAGTGGAGAGGGAGATGAGCCCACAGGCCACGCCCACAGGGCCCCACCTCTCTCCTTGGACCCTCATAATCAATCGGCTCCTTAAAGCTCTGCCTGGAAGCCCTTGAGGCTCTTGGGAGACATGAGTGATGCCAGGCAATGGTAAAAATGCTCTAAACTCAGACAGAAGTAGTAGCAGTAGCGGTCTCTCCAGGCGGACGGATAGCGGCACACACAGAGTCACGGTACAGTGGCTGATGTGCAGCTTTATCCTCTCTCAAGTGCAGCTATCAACTGACAAACTGATTCCTTCCTGTTCAAGAATTTCATCTACTGCCAGGAATTCCTATCCTAATCTGCCTAGCCCTCTCACATGAAGGACAGGCAAGGCTAAACCCTTATTTCCTGAGAACCAACAACTCTGTCTGCATAGCAAGTTAATCTGGCTCATCTCCCACCCTTAGGGTCCAACACTCCCCTTCCCTCACTGTGGGATGGCATCCCTTACCAATCCACAGCTTTTTAAGAGAGATTCCTGATTTGCGATTTTTAGACAAAGAATGTTTAACAAGTAAAATCTATGCAAATATCTCAAAGTCCAGAAAAATTTCAGTCCTACTCATTCTTGACAAGGCATCCTCACCCTATATACTTATACTTTTGTTACTGGTCTCTGTGTTCATAGCTCCTTCCCAGATATGTCTTGCCCAGAACCTGTCCTCTGATTTCCTGCTGTACAACATTTGCCTCTTCCTTCTACCTCAAAAATTAGTTACAATAAGAACTTGTGGAGCAAGCTCCACTCAAGGTCACCACGTGGGCACTAACCCAACATCCCCAGTCAAAAAAGACTCCCTTCCTTTCCTCCTCAGGAGACTTTACTTCATTTGCTAGAAAGCAGGGTCCACCTGCCGTACTCTGAATGTCTGGGTGGGGTATGACTGGACAATGGTCCGCAGGTGTGACACCAACATGAATAATCACACACGCGAGTGATTTCTTCACGCTCTTCTTCAAGGCCAACCCATTCTCCTCAATACCCAAATGGAACAAAAATCACCAGCGACCTCCACACTCCGATCTGAGAGCTGGGTTGCTTATTTCCCTTTTCACGTGACTGATGCGTGACTGCACTATGATGCATCTCTCTGAATTTTTTTCACTCTGCTGACCGTATGTAACCGTATGCTTGCTGCCCCTTGTGTTCCCAGTGCCACTCTTTGGGGCTCTACCTGTGACCTTTCTTTTCACCAAAGACCACGCTCAGCCTGTACTTCAACGACTCCCAAGGAAGGACCTGTCTCACCTGCGCTGCCTACTGCCGTATTCCCTCGATCTTTCCTCTAACCTATCCAGTTTTATAAGCACTGTATCCCCAGTGCCACCAAAAGAGAAAAGGAAAAGGCCTTCTTTCCCCAAAATGCTAGTAAGCGAGTCATTGTTGTTGAACTCTCCCGCGCTACGATCATCAGCCGCGGTGAGCTCCGGGCACCAGTTCATTCATGCCAATATCTGAGTGCCTACTGCCATGTATCCCAGGGATGTTCCAGGCCCTTGGGAACATTTTGTAAGAGACCAAAAATGATCAGAAGAAAATGTTTTCTTATGATATAAAATTTATTTTTTGGAGATGGAAGACACAAATAGACAATGATGAATTTATTAATAAACATGACTGTCAGAAGGAAAGGGACAATTAATTATATTCAAAATTGACAAGAAATATCAATGTATTCATTGTTGCATCATCCTAATATGGGAGTAAAGGGAACCACAGTCTCTAGAGTGGGCATGGCAGTCTCACAATGAGGGTTTGGAGTAGACCAGGGTGTTGGCCAGAGCGCCATCTTTGGGGTTAGCACTCGAGACAGGAGTCAGTGGAAAGACCAAGATGCAGGATTCTGCCTGATCCACTCCAAGAAGAAGAGCCAGTGAGGGGCTGAGGGCGGAGATCACCTACCTGAGTGCCGCGGTGACACTTGGGCAAGTCTGTGGTGGAGACAGAACCCAGGAACGCATGGCCTCTGCATCTGCACAGCCCCACGCATCAGCTCTCCGCCTGCCCACCTGCTAATATTTCCTGCATCTCACTTGGTCATTCAAAGTTTCCAATCCCAAATCACCATTATTAAACCTTCCGAATGCTGGCTGGCACATAGCTAATGACTGGCTATCACCTATGTGTGTGTATGTTTGTGTGTATACAAAGAGAATTTCTAGATATGTGTCCTAGGAGTATCTCCAACTGCACTGAAAATCTCCCTAGAATAACAACGCCTACCAAGCCAAAGTGCCATGTACGTAGCATGCCCATTACAGCTGTTCACTGAGGCTGTGACAAAGGCCTCAATTCTTTTTTAAATCCATAATCTTCTTTTGCAAATGAAACATTAACGTAAAGAAAAACAGCAAATTAATCTATGAAAAACGTTCACTGGTCAGTTGAGAGATGCAAATTAAAATAAAGCTGAGATTCGTCTCATTCTAGAAACAGTTGTCATCAAGAAATCAACTGATAACAAATGCCAGAAGGGCTGTGGGGAGAAAGAAGCCCTATCCCACTGTTGGTGGGAGGGAGACTGGTGCAACCGCTGTGGAGATCAGTGTGAAGAGTCCAGAGAACACTAAAGCTAGAAGTTCCATTTGACTCAGATGTTTCCCTTCTTATGAGCTTCCCAAAAGAATAAAAAATAAGCCAGGTAGGTTGGGGCAGGCCTGTAATGTTAGCCCTCCGATAACCCCAGCCCTGGGGAGGCCAAAACAGGAGGATAGCTGGGAGTTTGAGGTCAGCCTGATGTACAAAGTAAGCTGTCCTCCATCCTTGGGTCGCCTGCCTGGGGTGGGACAGCAAAGCGGACTGGCTGCCGAGGTCTAGCACCAGGCAAGGCAGAGAACGCCGCAGCTCCACGCGGGGAATGGCAAGGTGCATGTGCAGCGACATCTGCAACTACTTAGTCTTTGCTGAAAACTTATCCTGTGCAAAATGTTTGTCAATCACCTAGGCAGATATTCACGGTCACCTTATGAGAAAAATAAGCATTACTGTATCCTTCTCTCCAACAAGAGGACTGAAGCTTAAAGAACTAGGTAATTCCTTCCTGGCAAGGGAAAGATCCCAAGTTTGAACCCCTGTAACAATAAATAAATGAAGGAATGAGCAAATGAACGAACTAATAAGCAATTGGCTCAGGATCCCCTAGCTTTTAAGAATGATCCTGAGATTTAAAACATTACGAATGGATTCCACTTGAAACTCTTTATTGCTGATTGATTGACTGATTGATTATTTGGTACAGGGTCTCACTACACAACTTGGACTCGCTGCAATCCTCCAGTCTCAGTCTCCCTAGTGCTTGGATTACAGACGTGTGCCACCACTCCCAGTTTTGGGAGTATCTCAATTTAGAAAAAACATGTCAGTAAGTTTTGCTTCAATATATAAGAACAACTGCTCATCCGATTAGTCATTAAGATTTAATTACATTGAAATCAATTTCTAGGTTAGATTTGTTTTACTTTAAAGGAATCTGCATATACACCTAGTAACTGCGGAACATTATGGCCAAGTGCCAATGTGCTACTTAGAGCCAAATAATTTAAAAATCAAAATTATATATAAAATCTTCCACATTGTATAACAAAGTTATCTTCAGGGTGGAGCATGGATGGAGACTGAGGCGGCTGCGATGATTTGGAGTCTGGGAGTCAAGCCGAGGAGGACCAAGCGTCTGAGACACCCCTACTGCCTACCCTCCCTAGCCCACTGCCTCCTGTCAGTTACGTGAGCTGAAGATGACAGAAAGCAGAAGGACCCTGCGAGAGGCACAGGGCAGGTCACGGGAGGCCGCCAGGCCCTCCAAGCCAGTAATATTTCTTGGACTTCTACCTAAGGAAAAAGAGTATTACAGGCAGCTAAGATGGATAGAAATTAATATATAGTCTGAGACAGACTGGGCCCTCAAGGCAGTTAGCATGCACAGAGACGCACATGCACACATACACACACAATCAAAACTGTGGCTGGAAGCACAGCTGAACAAAGCCAGGCTCCAGCCTGCATAGTCTTCAAGGCAAAAAACGATAACTTAAAATAATACTGTAACTAGTACCACCTGGTCCACTTAGACCATGCAGAGATCAGTTACCAGGTGGTGCAGCAGCGCATCAGGACCCAGGCCCAAAACACCTGCGTTCTTTCCACACACCCTGGCTGCACGACTGTCTCCTCACTGGACCAATGTTAACTGTACCTGTGGTCCTACAGACTGGTTGTAGTTTGGCCCACATCATAGCTTTGCTGTACAAATCACCCAGATGCAGGGCCTCAGTGGCTATGCACGAGGGAGCGCTCTAGAAATCCAGGAGCTATTCTCCTCTCCTTAGTTCCAGTAATACCCTCCTCATTTCTTCCTTTGGTTCACAACTTCTTTCATCAGTGCTGTGGAACATGAACGTGGGACATGAACATGGCACACCTGACATGTAACAGGTTGGGATTTATATTTCTCCTATATCAAGAAAATACACAATGAGCCACAAGACTAGCAACCCTTGGTGCAACAGTTAAAAGCTGGAAAGGATCTAAACTGTCTAACCCTGTGTGACTGCTCATTAAATCCACTAGGGTATTAATGACATCATGAGTGGTAAGAGCCACTAACCAAAAGATAGGAATATCTTTCCTCTTTTGAAAAAAAGAATTCATACATGAAACTATTTAGAAAGATGGGCATCACACTATTTCAACTAATAAAAGAAAATTACAGCATACAATTATGGTCCTGAGTGTCAAGCTTTTATTATTGTTGTTGTTTTGGAGGATTTTTTGTTTTGTTTTGTTCTTCAGTTTTGTGGTTCTGAGAATTGAACTCAGGCCCTGACTGAGCTATACCACCAGTGCTTTATTAAGCTTTAATTTTGAGGCAGGGTCTCAGCACAGACACTGAGTCAGCCAGGGTGAGCTCAAGCTTGCAGGCCGCCTACCTCACTTCCCAGCCTGTTAGGCTGACAGGCTGCAGCCCCACATGGGACTCAGCTCGGTGCAGAGCTCTGAGCAGCACTCGTGCGCACGTGTGAAGGGCAGCATCTGGACAGACGCGGCGGTAGGCGCCGCCAGCAGGGGACACGCTGAGAGCACCACCCTGCCCTCTGACCTTGTCTAGGAGCCCAGAATCTACATTTCCAAGATTCTCCAACTACACACTTTTGCTTTACACCCTCAGTGAGAGGCATTCATATAGAAAGACTGAAAAGGGGGAGCCACGGTCTCATCTAGCGGTGCACGGCTGAGGCAAAGCCACACTGTGGCCGTCCCGTGGGCTGAGCCGAGGTGATCTGCACATTAGGACTGTGGGTGGGCGGCATCCCTGGGGTGGGTCCTGCATCCTGGCCCAGGTCTTCCTCACTTCCTCAGAGTTATAGCAGTTACTGCCCACCTTCACTCCACACAATCACTCAGGTCAAGTCTCTTCCTGGCACACTTTCAGGGGTTTCTCTTTTCTACTATTAGCAAGAAAACGAACAAAAATGATGATTTCAAGAAGGTGAGACTGCAAATAATGTTTCTCTTGTTGCTCACATTTTCTGTCTCTAAAATAAACATGTTTATTTGTAACAGGCAAGGAAGCTCTGGAGCTACGTTAGCTCATCACCCTCCTTTCCCAGGCCTTTAATAAATACTAAATTATGAATATTTTTCAAACACAATTTTAACAACCTCTCTTATTCATTATGCATATTAAAAGAAGACAAAATAAGAATGAGGAGTGACAGCTAATAGGAATGGAGTCAGAAAAATATATATGTCTGTGTATATATATATTTATGATGATGATGATGATGATGATGATGATGGCGGCGGCTGGCTCAGCCTGTCCTGGGGGTGGGGCTGGTGCAGCATGTGGTGCCAGGGATTGAACTGCAGTCCCTACAGTTGCCTAAGCTTGCCTAAGAAGGCACTTTAGACCACTGAGCCATCTCACTGGCCCAGAAAAAATATTTCAAAAGAAAATTTTGTATAATGATCTTCCCATTAGCCCCCAAATTATAAAGCATTCTGGAAATATTTAATGTAGGGAAAAACCTCCCCACTCCAGCAACATAACAAATACTTGCAATGTGCCAGCATAACAACTGACCTTCAGCTGCATTACTCCAGTCATACTGCCTTAGTTTCACCTTCTAAATCAGCTAAGCGTGGATTAAGAAGGGGCAGCCATCAATGAGAACCAAGCTAATAAACCTAACATTAGTTGGGTCATCATTATTGGTAACATTTACCTGTGCGATTACCACGTGAAGCCTGTACACTAAGCACGTTACATGAATTATTCATTCAATCCTTAACAACTCTAGGGTGGAAACAAAATTATCATTCTCCATGAAGAAAAGCAGAGATGTGGTGGAATGCCCAGATCACACAGCTACCACGCAGCACCAGTGGAATTTATGTCCAGACCTGTCTAATTCTAACGCCTTCCTAAGGCTCAATCTAGACTTTTCTTTACGCATACAAGAACAGAAGCACAAATAAATATCTTCTCTGGGCCATCAGTTCTCACAATAGATGTAGGAGTGTAAGTCATAAAACTCCCCCTCCTAGATTAAGGAAGAAGTTTCCGGGCCATCCTTCAGAAGCCAGTAGGTCAGTGTATGGTACATGCTGTACGCCCCTTGTCTTCTCTAAGTTTAATATTTAAAAGCCCACGTTAGCATGGCCACAGTGACAGCTGACAGAAAAAAAAATTCAGAAATAACACGACTGAATGTCATAGTAGCAAGCGTGATGCCCCCGAACAGGTCAGACTTAACTCAATCTACAGCATATAATTGAATTAAATTTTAAAATACGCAATACTAGTATCAGGGTTTTCATCTTAAGCTTGAAATCTAAAATTCAAATTCTCAAGGGCAGGCTTGGGCCATGACATCTGCACAGGCAGACTCTTAGCTGTTCATTCCACGCCCCCGGCCAAGCAGGTCAGCATTCGGTGGTTTATGGCCTTACTAACCACGCAGACACCCTTCCCTCTGACCCTCTGCAGCACCTCAGTGCCACACAGAACAGAATCCAGTCAGGGAAGGCTAGCGCTGTTTCATAGTTTTATTTCCTTTTTATAAAAATGATAAAATCTCAGTTCAGACAATTATCCCACTCAAAACTAAAACAGTTGCCTAAAATCTCCACACTGGAACATCGACCTGTGTGTCATACCACATTCCTTTTTGTTTCCTTGTGACCTGTGTATAAACAGAAGGTTAACACAAATGCCTTACTGATAAATAAATTATGAGCTGAACACAGGTGATAGAAATCAAATTGATACTGCATTGTGCAAACAGAAATATGTAATAAGATAAAAATACAGTGACTTGCATGAACACTGCGACAAGCAACACAAATCCTGGAGGTCCCATTGAAGGTCAGTTAGCCTACTCTGAAAGCTGTTTAAGTATGTTTAAATCTTCAAAATACTTAAAATAAATAATTAAATGTAAACCGAGTCACCTAAAGGTATAATTGATTGCACTACGTATGTTTTAAAGAAAGTCTTCTATTGGAGCAGTGGGCCATCACAGAGATAGCTGTGGCAGCAAGGGAAAAAGTGACAGGGAGTATGAATTAGCCATCGGCAGAGTGGCTGGGTCTGTTGCAAATGGTCAAACTATAAAAAAAAAAAAAAAAAAAAAGTATAAAATAAAACCTCTCGTCTGCCTGAAATTAAACATACTGTTCCCCACAAAGGCAGCACAGGCAGTCAGGCAAGCATTTTAGATTCTGCTCTTCCTCAAGTATATCATCTAGAAACAAATACAAATTTACTGTCAACAGTACTGGTCCAGACAAAAACGTGGTGGAAGAAAAGGATTCAAGAGCCACAATGCCACAATACGGCCAAGTGGCACGGCCGAGCCTGAACCATTTGGAAGTTTAAAGCGGGTGAACCCAGAATGTGAATTGTCTCTCTTTATTGACCAAAGAATGAAAATCATGGGAAACTGAAGAATCATGGAAAACACACCTAAAACTATCGCTTCCTAAAAAAGTTATTTCACACGATCTCTTGACACAGAATTTCAAAGACAGAGAATCCATCAATTAAAAACTAAACCCAAATGCTCTTTGCTTCTGCAATCTGTGGCAAGCAATCTCAGGTCACCTCGAGTTTTAAAAACAAATGACAGAGGCAGTTGCCTGGAGCATGGCCATCTGCCAGCGCCAAGCTGGCTCTACGCTGTGCTCCCCAATGTCCCAGCAATGCTGACATTAAAACCAAAGTCTACTGAATACGTTCAGAATGAGCTGTAACTCACATCTCACTGCCAGAGGCTTGAACTGATGCTGCTGCATGCCTGGCTGTTCCTGTCTACCACCAGGGGCAGCAGCCTCCCCCTAGAATAGTCATGCATGTGACACTGGATGCCCAAGCCAGCAGGGAGCCTGTTAAACCCCCGTCACAGCCTGTGTCCAGCAAAGACCACTGGACTGATCATTTTCCCATCTGTCAGTGTGAGGAAGGACATGCCTCAGCTTCCACAGCTGCTGGGGTGAAAGGACACAGAGGACTCTGGAGAAGGGAGGACACCTCACAAACCTACAGCTAAGCAGAGAAAATTGTGACAGGCTGGATTCTAAGACTCCAGACCCAGAAAATACATCATGTTAGAGTGACAATCATATACCCATGTCTACAGTAGCACAATACATAAGTGCTAGGTCTCGGAAGCAGCTTGTATGTCTATCAATAGAGGAATGGATAAGAGAACTGTATTTGTGTATGATGGACTAGTACTCTGCCATAAAGAAGGATAAAGCTGGGGCACTTGTAGGAAAATGGATGCACTGTGAAGCCGTCGTGTTAAGTGAAATAAATCAGACACATGAGCTTAAATACCACACGCTTTATCTCAGAAACCAAAAATGCAAATAAGAGCAGAATAGAAGATAACAAAAAGTAGGGCAATAGATCACTGCAAATGAGAAGGAGATCAAGACATGGAGGGAGAGGAGAGGACCGAGGAAGGGGAGGAAGAAGGACTGAGCTGTGCTACAGAAATGTGCCTGGCTCTCCACTGGGCTGCGATCAGAGGCCCTGTAAACATGACCTGATAAAAAGTTTAAATATTAAAATGCATGGTAAAACAGCTAGAGCAAATAACAGTACTCTAGCTATTAATCTCTAAGTTTTTCCCAGTAGCACCGTTCAGGAACTTCAGAGCTGACTTTCCAGGACAAAGCCACGTGCTGAGAGTGGACAGGACCTTAGGATGCAGTTGCTGGGACAGCTGCGGAGAAAAGCCCCACAGCGCCGCACCTGAAAGCTGGCTCCGCCCAGCCCTGTGGCTGCTTTACCTGCATCACTCTCTCTTCCGACTAAGTGCTAAAACCTAGTTCTCTCCCTGTGTCATTAATGGACTGCTCCTCCCTAAAACTTCGCCATCTCATCTAAGTGGAGGGTACCAGGGGCCCCTCAGGTGCCTTACGAGGCATCAATTGCCTCAGCCGGCCCTGAGGAGCCAAATCTTACACAACTGCCTTGGGAGAAGGAAGTCCCCACCCTGGCTGGTGTCCGGATGAACTGGAAATGCAGCCATCTCTTCCACAGCCCTACTTTCCACAGAACCAAAAGAACCTGAACAGTGACCGTATATTAAGAATCGCGTCAACGTGACTATTTCTTCGTTATTTCTCTCAGCGGCTAAAATGGAAGCAGCAGTTTCAATTTTATAATATTACCTTGAAGCTAACCTATTACAATTTCTGTTCATGTTCACGTTTTTAAGCCAGGACTAGCGGGCACTTCACCAAGGACACACACATAAGCCTGTCTTCACTGAGTCCACACTGGCTACAAAGCCTATATCTATGTTTAATGTTTTAAATTTTTAATCACATTTGAAATGATTTTTACATCTGATTATGCAAACCAAAAGCAAAAGAGATGTTTAAAAAGAGCCTCACAAATTGATGTTCCCCCAGAGAAGTGTCAGCAGGTCATAGATAGAAAATGCTGATAGGGAAGATACAGTCAGCTCATAGGTGAACTGCCGGCCACTGGTCCTCAGACGTCACTGTGTGCAGGGTGTGTACAAAGACAGTGATACAAAACTGAGTTTACATTACCAATCACTCATGATGACAGTGACAAAAATTTTAAGTGTTCTAAATTATGATCAGAGAACTGAATTTGTGAGGCAGATGGAAGGAAATGCATTTAACCTTAAAACTGAACTCTCAGGGTTGGGGAGATAGCTCACCAGTCTAAGTGTCTGCCTGGTAAGCGCAAGGACCTGGGTTCAGTCCCTGGTACTACACACTGTTCCAACCCTGAAACCCTGGGTGCACTGTGTAGGTCACCAAGACCTGGTGTGGTGATGCACACCTGTAATCCCAGTGCTGGGGAGGCTGAGACAGGAGGATCACAATGAGTTAGAACTGCATAGCAATATCCTGTACCAAATAAACAAAAGCTTAAAAAAAAATAAGCTAAACTCCCAAGGTGAGAGCCCAAAAATGACCCCAAGGATGATAAAGGGCTTATATCAATGATAAATATGAACGTGAACAAAAAGATCCCCCTTTCCCAGAATAACGTTTGAGTTGTTCATCCTCAGAATGGTAATGCAGTTATTCTTCACCAACTTGCATGGGGTGATCAAGGTACACAGCAAATGTTTTAAAAGGCAACTACAGCAAGGGCACATTGCTGCTAATCCCTCTCAAAATACCTCCCCTCTCCTCAGACACACTTTCCTGTCATCTTTCCAGTTCCTGAAGCAGATCTAGAAATCCTCTTTCGTAAGTGTTTTTAGGAACTATGATCAAAAATACGATGAACACTGCTATCCAGTGTCACCCAGTGAAAAGGCAGACTCCGAAAGGCGCTGCGGTGTGCACCCTCCTCCACCATATTCACCTTGCTCACCAGATCGGGCACCACACGACTTCTGGCTCTGCCCCAAGGTCAAAATGAACGAGAAACAGAAGCAGTTTTAAATGATTGAGGACATGGAGGCAGCCATGATGGCACAGCCAGAGACACACTCAGAAGAGCGCTCCAGCACCGCTTTGGGCTGTGTGAGAATAGCAGACAAATGTGCTGGGGCGGGGGGCATCTTGAGGGGGAATGATGGCCAAGTCTTTCACTGCAATATTTTTTATTTAAATATTCGCTACATTTGTGGGTCACAACTCATTTTGATAGAAATCCCTGCACCGGCAGAGTAGAGCTTTGGAAGCAGTAACAAAAGTTTAAGTATCACAACTTGGGTTCCTAAGACTTCATCAAAAATGTCTAATTGTTTTTATACACAGAGATGACAGGCAGGAAGAGGACAGGCGGATGTAACTAGCCAACTGGTACTGGAATCCTGGCAAGAGGAATGAACCCCAGTGTGCCCACAGAGTAAGACCCAAATACCTTTGTAAGGCAGAGTCAGCAGGCATGCAACACAAGAATTTCAGCTCTACCTTGCCACAGTGATGTACAACCAACATGCCTGGGCCCAGCCCTCAGGACTCATGGTCCGGTTGCTCCTGTCCCACCTGTGGCAACGCAGGAATCACTGGAGCCATCACCATATCCCAGCGCTGGCCACAGGATTAACATGCAAATTACCTGAGCCCTAGCCCCGAGCCCTTGGAAGGAGAGTCAACGATCTCTCCTCCTGGAAATTACTCTGAGGGCGCAGAGTGAGCCCAACTACGCGAAAGCACTCTTGGCACAAAGGGAAGGTGTTCCTGCTCTCCCTGAGAGGACTGTGCTTCTCCAGGGTACCACGGTGTTTGGAAAGCACTTGCAGACATAAGCACCAAGTGCAAACTCTACAACTAAAATTACTTCAACCAACAGCTGAGTGTTCTCCTAACAGGCAGGGACCTATGCCCAGCACCAAAAAGTCAGAATAGCCAGACTCAAAAAGAAAGACAGGATTCAGTCCCTTGCTCAGGGATAGGACATTTCAGTAGGGTAAAAAAAAAAAAAAAAACACCAGCACACAGGCAAGAGCAGCAGGGTGTGGTGGCCAGCACGTGACGATAGGGCTACATCTGTGGTGGAGGCGGAGGTGGAGGTGGACGTGTACCTCAGTGTTGAACAGAAGGCGGTGTTTTAATTTGACTTGACAAAAGTTTATGGAAGACATTGTGACAACCGAGAGCCCATCCAAACCAAGATAAGCGGTGTAAATACATCCACAGACCTGAGGCAGAAGGGCAGGGCCTGGGAACTGCCTTACACAGAGTGCTTTGCATGTATGTATGTACATATGTGTGTATGTACATATGTGTATATGTATGTACATGTGTGTGTGTTTATGTGTATGTATGTATAAACAAACAAATAAACTCTTCAGGTTATGGAGGACCCAAATACCCAGAAAGGAGTTTTCAACTCAATCTAATGGGCCCAAAACAGTGACCAGGCAAATGAAAACTCTTAACAAATACACTACCATGGAAAATTCTGACAATGGTAAAAGAATCTCCAAATAAAAAAGGTCAGAGCAAATTGGGAAAAAAAAAATAATGAGATGCAAAGTCTCAATCAGCAGTGGCCTCATTTCCTAATCTTAACTCCTTGCCCCACTTTTACATACAAACCAAAAAACACCTGAGTCAGATATAGATCAAATTACTGACAGGACAGGCTAGGTACAAGGTAGGACTGTCACCATCATATGACACACCAAGTCAGGCAGGAGAGAGGCGGCTTCCTATCCTATGCGAATCTGAGGGATTCTGTTCCTCAGTTTCCTCATCTGTAGAGTGAAACTGCCTCTTCACCATGAGGTTTCTCTTTCCTCTTTGAAGCTTAAATTTTGAAGAAAAAAAAAAAAAAGCCTAGAAACTCTAAGCAGATATTAGATTTAGAAACAATTGCACAGCACACTTGTCTGGCTGGTGAGCCCCCAAAGGCAGGGACCATCTGCACTCTCAGGGTCAACTCAGCCTGCCTCAGTGCCCTCGGTGAACGCAGCAGCTCTCTGCATCCTAACCGCTCCTCGTGCGCTTCACCCTTATCTGTGCATACTGATGAGGACTGGGGCTAAGGTAGGGCAAAAGGGGGTCGGAGGGACTTCCTGCCCCATGGAGCTTGTGGTATCCAGGCACTGCACAAAGCATCCTGACTCTGGGAAAGATTACAAAACAGCAGCACGGGGGCCCTGCCCTGCTAGGGCAGTGAGGGAGCGTCCACCCTGGTGCAGAGGTCAGAGAGGGCCTTCACCCCAAGGAGCAACCACCGGGTAACTTTCTAGCTCCCCAGAGTCATACAGTATGTTAAGACTCAACCGGCTACTGGTGTAAGTGTAATGTGTTCAGAGGACAGGAGAGAAGGTGGCACAAAAAAGTTAGAAAGCCGAAAAAGGATTCCTTCAAGTTCAAGTGATATTAAATGGGCCCTGTCTATCAGAGGCAAGAATAGAAACAGATCACACACCATCAACTGCTTACCACAGAAAGGCGGAAGTAGTGCAGGCAATCTTAACAGCGACATTTTACATCTAAAGTGCAATGTGTAAATCTCTCCAGTTTCAAATAGATCCCAAGTAACTCCCCGGAGGTGGAAGCCAGAGTTTCCAAACTCTTGACATGAATATGAACTTACAAAATTACACAAAACTTTCATGGCTCCTCCTCTGTATAAAATATCAAATAAGACATGAAGAAAAGAAATACAATGAGTTTGATAAATATATGCAAATTTCAAAAGATAATGTAAGACATGAGTCCCTGTTACACAAATCTTGGTAAGAGCTAAGTTTGAGGGAGACTGGGGCCTTTGGATCACTACTATCCTATGGCCCACCTACAACAGATGCCTAGGCCATTGTCTTAAGAACAAAAGAATAAATAAAACATATGAATCAAGTGAAGAGAGCAATGACCCGAGAAGGTTCAGAAAAAAACTTCAGGGTGAACAAGAATTAGGGCCATAAATGATGGTTGGAGAAAACCAGACATAAAGAATAGAGGAGAGGGAGAATGCGATACATTTGAGGAAATAAAAAATGTGAAAGTAATGACTAGCAATATAACCAGAAGAGATGAAAAATAAAGCTGGGAATTCTGGTGGTGATCAGGTCTTCCAAAATGTCAAACTGAAGTACACAGACCTGATCACAACTGGCTACAGTCTTCAGGGTCTCTGAAGAGGAAAATGTGATCAACAGCTGCTCACCCATGAAGTCCTGCCCGGCCTGGACTGGGCGGAACTCCTACAGCCCTGGAGCCGGAGCTCCATGGCCAGAGTGACGTGGACAGTGCAGCAACACCAAGGAAGTTCTCTTGTGACACCCCGGAAACCACACCTATAGCCAGAAATCAGACTCAGCATCCGCCATGGGCCACGTGCCAGCCACACGGAGTACTTTTGGTGAGTATTTCTACACTGTCCTCACATTAACTCCAAGGGGTAAGAATTTTACAGATGTGTGAACTAAGTTGCAAAGAAACTGTCAGTCTATTTCAGTTTACTGACCTCAGCCACTGTGTCAATGACTTGTAAAGAGATTTTTTAAATTACTAGACTAAACATAAATAAATAAATAAATAAATAACTAGACTTCTTCATAGTCCAGCATTTTGGTGAACGATACCATCAAGAACATCAGAGACCTCTAGACAGTGAGTTTCAGATCTCTGTTCCAAGATACAGAACAGTTAAGGAGGACTGTCAAGCATCCTGAAATGAAAAAGTCCCAAGATCAAAGTGTAACATGGACTAAGGCTGAGATAGAGAGACAGCAATTAATTGCAAAGGGGAGCAGAGGCATGGATGATGACGTTCAACTGTGTAATGAAATCTTTCCTCTGCCAAGCTGAAGGCTGGGCAGGTGAAGGAGACCGACAGCTTCTGCTCGCACGTGGTTTACAGACTGGCTGGAAGAAGGGGAGTGGACAGACTACCAGTGTACAGGGTGGGAAACACCTCTGGGGACCACCAGACACAGGCACTGGCGAACAGCCCAGGACGTAGAAGCTGCCACACTGAGAACAAAGTACTGTAGAGATGAAGAAGCCAAAGGCCACAATGTCAGCAGAGCAGTGGGACAGAAGTGTGGGTGACAAGAACTTTAATAACAGCAGATAGGGTAAAAGGGCACAAAATGCAGGTCTTCACACATCCAAGCCAACACAGACCAATCTTCAGTGCTGGGGGCAAGCAGTGACACACAGAAATGGAGACCCAGATTGTCACAAAGGTAGGTCAATGAATAAGAAGAGATCATGGATGATAGAAGACGTAGAAGAAAAAAAAAAAACCTGCACATTCTACTCCAGAAGTACTTTTTAGCATACTTCAATTCAAGTAAGTATAGATTCTGATACCGAAAGACAAAACTACCTCATT
>PVKN010017149.1:0-17445 GCA_004027915.1 Capromys pilorides | reverse complement strand
TGTAATAATTACAGAGAAATTGAACATCATGCCTAAGCTAATCAAAAGAGGCAAAGAATGACATTAGATATTAGTAAATGGAATTATTCAGCAGGAAGAGATGAGGGCTACAAATATTTATCTACAAAACCATGGTGCACCTAACTTGCAGAAACAAACACAGATACACAAAAGAGATCAGGAAAATATCAGTATAATTGTAGTGAGGAATCTCAACACCTCACTATCTCAAATCAATGATAAATTCAACAAAGAATCAATGAATCAGAGTACAATCAAATACTGAAACAAAGGACTTAATAGGTAAGTGTAGAGTGTTCAACCCAGAAATAGCTAAAAGCACTTCCTTTTTAGCAACAAATGATATTTTCTCCAAAACAGACCACAGACCATCCAATAAAGGAAGCTTAAATAGATGAAGAGTCAAAATTTCCTCTTGCTTATTATCAGATTACAGTACAATGAAAGTAGAAATGAATAGTAAAGAAAACCACAGAAGCTATGCAATCATTTGGAAATTAAACAACACATTTTTAAAGAATCAATAAGCCATGGTGGAAATTCAGGAAGAAAACAACAGTTCTTAGAATTAAATGATAATTTTAATTGAACATAGCTCACTTTGTGAAACACAGTGAAAGTGGGCCTATAAGCAAATTTTATAGCTAGGAATGCAAACATCAGAAAGACAAACTGAGACCAAATAAATAGTTAAGAGTTCATCTTATGGTCTAACAGAAATAAGAAAAATTAAAATCCAAAACCAGTACTAAGATCAGAACAGAAATCAGTGAACTAGAGTCTAAAAATTTAGAAAAATCCAGTGAATGAAAAAGATGGTTCTTCAAAAGAATATTCCAAATGTGAAATCCTTAGCCAATTGTCTCAGCCACTCTTCTCTCTTGGCTGGGACAAATACCTGGCATACAAGTTTAGGGAAGGAAAGGTTTATTTAGCTCACAGTTATTGGAGGTTTCATAGTTTAAAGTAGCCTGAATTACAAAGCAGGACTTTGAGGCACTGCACCGCCCTGTCCAGGATGATCTGCTCCATACCTCCAAGAAAGGCCACCAGGCGAGGTGGGGTGGAGGGGTAGGGGTGACGGGGAAGGAACATGCTGTCAGTTTAATGCTTCTGCACCTCACTGGCCTCACCCTTCAAGCCCCGCCCTGGTCCTCTGGCCCCACTCCTTGAGCTTCTTGCTTGACAGTTCCATGATTTACTTGAGGCTTTTGAGAGACAACTAGATACAAACCATAACACCAATCTTACCTCAGAAAGGAAAGAAAAGATACAAATGCAGTTAGGAATGAGAGATGAAATCATGGAGGACACCACAGAAATCTAGCAAAATATTAACAACTAGTTTGTAACCTTATATACCAAATATTGGAGAACTAAGATGGAGAGATAGATACATATGAATGAGTAAAATGAAACTAAGAAAACTGTAAAGACTAAACAATCCAATAATATACAGTCACATTGTAGTATTAATTGAAAAAATTGCCAGTATCGAAGAATGGTCCATTACCTGATGAATTCAAAGCTGAGTTCTGCAGAACTTCAGGGAATACCTATCACTAATGCTTCTCAATTTCATTCATATATATATATTTGTACAGGGTGTGACTACATAGCTCACACTCATATTGATCCTCCTGTTTTCAGCCTTCCTAGTTCTAAGATTACAGGCATGTGCTAACATATCTGGATTCAGTCACAGGCTCAGCGTGCCTGGGGGTGGGGCTAATGTAGCATGCATGTGGTACTTGGGATCTAATCCTGTTCTCTGTGCTTGCCTAAGCAGGCACTTAGTCAACTGAGTTATCTTTCCAGCCTACATAGGCAAAACTTCATAAAGGTGAAGTTACAGTATAAATCTGTGGTGATCAAAACATCAAGGTATGGCATAAGTGCAGGCATCAGAGTCAATGAATCATAGCGGAAGGTGGAGAAAGATCTCAGGCAATGCATCTATTTAATTTTATATATTTCCACAAAATCATACAATAGGAAAAAAAGCCCACCAAGTTAATGAAAGGTACTGCAAAATGTGGACATTCACAAGCAGAAGTTTAGTCTAGCAACATATTTCCCACCATGCACTAAAAAAATCAAAATATATGAAAGATCTAAATGACAATGCAGAAACAATTCTGTGGAAGAGAAAAAGATACTGCTCATGGAGACATAGACATAAACATAAACATAAGCATTCTAAACAAAACTTGTGGTATTTGGAAAGATAACTCTGTGTACCTTCAGTCACAGTTGAAGCCTAGAAGTCCCATGATCCTGTGACACTCCACATCAAGATGACACCAGCTGAAGACATACCAGTTCCTTGAAAAATGGGTAATAATAAAAATTTCAATTTGTGGACAGGACAATCTTCCCAATAATTTGCCATCTTTCCCTACTGAGTCTTCATCCACATAAGCTCATTAGCATAATACCACCACTGACCTGAGTCATTCAGTAATCCCCTTACCAGTTGCCTCAATGTAAATGTGATCAGTAAATACTGATGTGTTGATTGCCTCATGGTCCTTTGTTCCTGATGATCAGCTGGTCTTGCTAGATCCCTGTTACAGTGCCATTTTATCTTTTGTTCTTTCTTTTTACCATGTGTTGTAACACAGTGGAGGAAACTGGAGACTCACTTCAGTACTCTTGTTTAACTGCTGCCACAAGTGATATGAAACCATGGCATTCTCACATGCCAAGTAAATTTACTAAGAGTTCTTTGCCTGCATTTAGATCTTATGTGACAATTCTTTAGATGTCCAGCATGGAAAGTATGAGTCTTTGTTACTGTTCTCTTGTTGCTGGGACAAATACCCGACACTCAAACAGAGGGAAGGAACACAGTTACTGGAGATTTCAAGACACTGAAGGAGAGGCTGGGGAACTACCTTGTCTAAGATATCCTCTTCACATCTCCAAGAAAGGCCACCAAGCCTTGGCGGGGAGGGGCATGCTGTCAGTTTAGTAGTTTGTGCCTGTCTGACCCCACCCCACAAACCATGGCCTGATCCTCTAGTCCCGCCCCTTGAGCCATGTGCTTGACAGCCCCATGATTTACATGAGGCTTTGGGGGGACAACTAGATATGAACCATAACAATGTGCTTTATCAAATCAAGTAAGAAATTCATTTGAATTTAACCAAGCGGAAATCCCTTTCTTTAAAATCTCATTCTGCAAAATATCTCTTGAAAAAGGCAAATTACACAGTGCCAGCTACCTGTATCACAAAAATGCTCCAGAAAAAAATAAGAATACTTTTGTTTCCACACTTGGCAATTTTGAATATTGAAAATTGGTACAAGGATGAAAAATATTTAAAGAAGATTCATGTCAGTGGAGAAACCGTTTTTCATAAGATTTCAGCTTGGAGCCTGGTAGTGTGTGTCTTAGTTCTTATAATTACTAATGTTCTAATAACTTTTGTTTCAGAACAGGACAAAGGAAAACATGTAAAGAAAAGAATCCATACACTTGAAACCTGGCTACTTGAGGAACCCAGAGTTAGCTGAGTCTTGTTGAAAAATTTCTTGACCTGTAACTCCAGAAATTTTAGAGGTGGATAAAATGCACACAACATGGCAGCATGATCATTTTCAGAGATGGTGATGACAGAGGAGATGGTGGTGTTGTGACCTGTGCCAGAGAAACAAGGTTGGAGCAGGACAGCAACAGAGCCATATAACAGAGAAGAATCTTTAACTTTCTTGTTTCTATTGGACCATAGGTGGTGATGCCTGTCTGTGGTACCAAGTATAAAAGAAAGCGGGAGAAACGCTTCAGTACAAGAACTCTTTACATTGCACTGCTGGTGTTGACGTTAGCCCAAAGTATATTGAGTCTCTCAGTTATTCTTCTGTTGTTTGGCCAAAATATGTGACACACAAAATTAAAAAAGAAAAGATTCATTTATCTCAGTGTTAGTGGAGGTGTCATTTCATACTCTACTGGCTCCAAGGCAGCCTGTCACAAAGCAGAGGGCAGTGGTTCATGTCGATATAAAATGGCAAAGAGGAAAGGGAGGAGATGAAGCTGCAGCTTCTGGCAAACTACTCTCCCATCTTTCCATGCTGACTGTGATGACTGGTGATCTTCTGAGGAAAGTGGCTTGGTTGCACAGATCAGAGCTCCTCCCAGGAAGTGGCATGACTGGGAAGATCAAGTACCTCTGAGGATGTGGCTTACCGAATTCCTCATTAACTCCCTTTTATATACTTTCTCTGCTGATTCACTCTAGGGTGGGCTCTCCATTCTTTGGGGTGAGGCTTCCCTGCTTAGCATGTGGAGTTGCTGAGCAATACAGCCAAGCTTCCAACTTCTTGAATTTTCCCAATATATTAACCATCACACTCCATTCCTTGTCAGCTTGCCAACTAGACATAATTTTTATGCCAGTCTACAGATGCAAAGACATATACATTAACATTTCATAATTTCAATATTACAACACAGGTTTAACTATTACTAAAATCACTATTAAGTATATTAACATTATATTACATGGCAACTGTTGCATGTTTGGTCTGACCCCCAAAGACTCATGGACATCTCTTTATGCAAAAGGAGCCTAGTCTATCTACAAAAGGTGCCAAAGTTTTAACAATTTCAGCATTGCTGAAAAGTCCAATCCCCGAGACTCCTCCAGGATGTAAGGCAAATTTTTCTGTAGTCCCCTGTACAAATGAAAAGTTAAACACGTCCAACATTTTAAGGCACAAGATAAATGCTACTATTTCAGAAGTTACACACAGCCTATACAAAGCTTTGAGACCAAAACAATTTCCAAATTCCACAGAGCAAACATTAAATCTTGTAGTTTCACATTAAACATTCAAAGCAATCTGTGGTAAATTTGAACAATGTATGGTTTCATTTCTAAAGCAATTTTACTGATTGTAGCTTTCATGGCTTTTCTCAGAGTCTGGCTTTGCTACCCCCTTGCAGTTTTCCTCAGACAATCCACTTTCCTGGTTTTTCTAAACTTTTGGGGTTTCCACTGAACAGGTTTCCCATTCACAACTTTACACACTGCCCACCAAGGGACACACTCTTTGGCCTCCCAGGCTTCTGAAATCTAGGTGAAAGCCTTCTGAAACTCAGAACTCCTGCGTTCTGAATGTACTTAAAACCAACACAAGGAGGAAAATGGCAAAGTCTGAGGCCAGCTGGAGGAGTAGCCAGGTTTCCTTCTCTCTTGGTTTTAGGGGTCAAGTGCCTGGATAGCTGAGTACTCTGACCCTGATTGTCAGGAGCAAATTCTCTATGCTGCCACAATTCTGTCACCTGGTGTAGTGGTTGCCTCATTTTGGAACATGGAGCTCTGCAGCTTTCTCTTCAAAGCAAAGTCCCTCACACTTGAGATTCTGAGACTGAAAAGTGCAGAGACCTGTGGCTTCCGTGATGCTCTTAGGACATCTTTTCTAGTTTCCTATTGCTCCTGACCAATGGAGGTCTCAGCTGTATTTTTTGCAGTTCACAGCCTTCCTGGGGCTTCCTTTCTGCCCAAATTCAGAACATTCCTTTTTTGGTCTTTTTAATTTTTATTTTAAAATTTTCTGTTTTGGTTCCAAGAATAAAATTGTGGGCCTCATGCTTGCTAGGCTGGTGTTGCACTTGTGAGCTACATCCTCATCCCAAAATTTGTTTGTTTGCTCTTTTTGGGGGTAGTGGGGATTGAAATCAGGATCTTCCCCTTGCCAGGCGGTCCCTCATGCCACAGAACTATCTCCCTGGCCCCAAACTCACATTTTAAATTATCCTGATGACTTCTTTGCTCTTGATTCTCAGCATAAATCTTAGTAAAATCCCAAGACAATAGCCATGACACTGCTTCAAGATTTGACTGCTTTGGGGTTTCCCATTCACAGCTTTATACACATTAACCAGATAGTTAATAGTTCCTTTGTCACATTAACCAGATAACCCCACTTAACCTCAATCTCAGGTAAAGTTTCTGGATACAAGCAAAATACAGACAAAAGCTATTATTTGCACTCCCATTCAATCCAGCTATTTCCCTGCTGGGTATTCTTCCAGAAGAACTGGAAACAGTGATATGTATGTACCCATGTTTATAACAGCACAATCTGTTGTAGCTAAATCTTGGAAACAACAGAAATGCCCATGATCTGAGGAATAAATAAAGAAAATGTAGCGCTTTGTGCAAAACAATATTATTGCGGTGTAATACAAATTAAATTTGAGTCTTTTATTGGTAAATGAATGCAACTAGAGACCATATTCTTAAGTGAAATAAATCAGATTCATATGTGTAAACATTGCATTGTTTCTTTTGTGTGAGAATCTTAAAAAGAAAAAAAAAATCTGAAGGATACAATAGATCCTGGGAAAAGGGAATGAACTTATTCAAAAGCAAAGAATTGCTCAGTTGAAGAGGACTGGAGAGGAAGTAAGGGAGTGAGATATATGTATGTTTGAATATAAGCAGGATGATGTGGACAACTTTGCTGTAGATTTATGCACATCTATGGAAAGAATCAGTTAACGCTCAATTTTTTTGTCTCTTCAAAACTTTGATCATTTTCTCTCCTTAATGTCTCATATATGTCTTTATTTTTTACTTTTTCTTGCAAATCTATATACATATATCTGGTAATATGACGAACTTATTTGAAGACAACACTAATCATTGTAACAAATACTGTGAAAATCATATTATTTTGCTAAGCAAGAATGTGAATCACTTGCAATTTTGCTGTTTTAGTGCTATACTCTCTTTGAAAAAATAAAGAAATTGAAGAAAAAACATGTTTACTCAATCGCCTATAAAGAAAGGGCATACGTAGTTACAGCAAACCTCCAAGCACAAAATTTATTATTTGTAATGAAGCATTTCAGGTTTTAAAAGGAAAATTCTTAATAAAGAGTAATACAGCCAGCTCAGCTGTCTCTCAAACTTGACTGAGGTAACAGATATTTCCTTGATAAAGAGAACATAAAACAATTTATGATTACAACACTCTGAAATTTTTCAGCAATATCCCTTAAAAATAATAAATGTGACAATGCTAAAAAGGTCAAGTAAAATGAGCACAATGACTATTTTTATGAATCATTTAGAAAGGCAGGAAAGGAAAACAACAATAGGAAAATAATATAGTAATAGGAATAAAAAATACTGACAATAACAACTATCATTTGCTTATGGACTCAAACCATTAATCAAAGGCACAGAATATAAGAATGGATAAAAGATGCTATCCAAGAGTATATAGTACATAAGAAACATATTTAACAGGAAAAAAATTTCAAAGCATAAATATCAAATTAAGGAAAACAAGACATGCAATGGAAAACCCAAAACAAGCAGGAGTATGTATGCTCCTTTAAGACTAATTAGACTTCAAACCTGAACTGATCAAAAGAGGCAGTTAGGGACATTAGATATTAGTAAATGGAAGTATTCAACTGGAAGAGATCAGAACTATAAGTATATGTCCCTCAAAGGGTTGAGAAGCTGACTTACGAAAACAAACACTAATAGATGTAAGAGACTGGAAAGTATCAATATAATGGTAGTGGGGAAACAACACCCTATATCTCAAATAGATGACAAAAACCCTAAAATAACATGGTTGACTTTATGAAATGCAGTGAAAGCAACTCTAAAAAGAAACTTTACATCTGTGAATGCCCATATCAAAAACCAAAAGGAGGCCCAATAAATAGTTAATAGTTAATTTCACAGAAGAAAGGCATCAACAATGTACAATGCACCTAAGGAGAGTCATCTAGAGAGAAAACATTTTCTCAGGCTTTCACAGAGAGCAAGTTGGTCAAGCAATGGCTGTGACTCATTAAGATGGCTGACACTGACAAAAGTTATACAAAACGTTGTACATGGTTTTAGGGTAAATCCTGAAGGGACTTGACTGGCATTGTCAGATACAAAAGTTACATTTTTGTTACATAAGTCTTGCTTTAACTTGGTCTTAACCATCCAGCAGAAAAGTTTAACTATGAGGTACAAAAAGTAGAGCCATATTAATATACTGAATTGTGAAAGGCTCAAGTCAACAGCTTCAAATTTCCTGTTCTGCTGACAACCCACTACTATTATGCACTATTGGACTATATATACAACTACTTTCTCTTAGTTCAATGAGAAGAAATATTTGTACTAACAGTGTTTAGTACAAATTTTGTACTCTCGACAACTACTATGAAGACAACAATATACATTGTATTAATTATTGTGGCTGTCCTACTAACATGTTTTGAAACAAAACGAAACAAAAATAGTTAATAGTCAATCTAATGGTATAAGAGAAATAAGGTGTATTCAAATGTCAAACATATATTAATAACAGAACAGAAGTCAGTAAAGTAGAGACCAAAAATTTAGGAAAACCCAATGAATCAAAGAGAAAATTCTTTGAAAGAATATTCAAACTGAAACCCTTAGCCAATCTTACTCCAGGTAGGAAAGAAAAGACATGAGTGAATGCAATTAGAAATGATAAAGATAGTCATGGTGCATAACCTGTTTGATGATTTATTGTATTCTATTTGCTAGGAATTTATTGAGGATTTTTGCATCTGTGTTCGTGAGGGAGACTGGCCTATAGTTCTCTTTTTTTAGTTGCATCTTTCTTTGGTTTTAGTATTAGTATAATACTTGCCCCCAGGAATGATTCTTGGAGGATTTCCTTTTCAATTTCATTGAAGAGTTTGAGGAGTATCAGGATTATATCTTGTGTAAAGTTCTTATAAAATTTGGCTGTGCATCCTTCAGGACATAGACTTTTCTTTGTTCGTAGGATTTTTTTATTACAATTTGTATTTCATTGACTGTAATTGGGCTATTAAGAATTCTTATATTTTCTTGATTTAGTTTTGATAATTTGTACCTTTGTAGGAATCTGTCCATTTGTTCTGTGTCTTTGGTTCTGTGAGAGTAAAGATTCTCAAAGTAGCTATTAATGATTTCTCAATCTCCAGTGGGCCTGAGGTAATTTCACCCTTTTCATTCCTTATTACTTGAATTTGAGCTTTTACTTTCCTCTGTTTGATTAGGTCAGCTAAGGAGAGTAACCTACAGAGAAAACATTCTCTCAGGCTTTCATAGAGAGCAAATTGGTCAATCAATGTCTGTACTCATTCAGATGGCTGACACTGACAAATTATGTACAAACTGCTGTACATAGTTTCAGGGTAAATTCTGAAGGGACTTAACTGACCTTGTCAGATACAAAAGTTACACTTTTGTTATATAGGTTTTGCTTTATCTTGGTCTGAACCTTCCAGGAGAAGAGTATAATCACGAGGTATAAAAAGTAAAACCATATTAATATGCTGAGCTGTAAAATCCTTAAGCCAACAACTTCTGACACTGCCAGTTCTGCTGATAAACCCACTATTACGAACTATTGAACTATGTTGGAGCATTTTACTGAATTCACACACCCACAATACTTGAATGGCAATAGAACATCCATCTCTGTCAAAGGAAAACAAAAAAGGAGGATATATGAAGGAACATGTTGTAGTGAAAAAAAAAAAAACCATGTATATGTGTATACATACATATATGTATATACATATGTATATATAAAATAGGATAGATATACAGCTACTTTCTCCTAGCTGAGAGAATAGGATAGATATACAACTACTTTCCCTTCAATGAGAAGAAAGATTTGTACTAATAGTGTTTAGAAAAGATATCATGTCTGCATCTTGTACTCTGAATAACTGCTGTGAAGACAATATGTAATCTATTAATTATTGTAATTGTGCTACTAACCTGTTTTGAAATTATTGCTCTTTCTAACTAAAATTAATAAAAATAAAATAAAATAAGATAAAATAAATAAGATGAAATCATGATAGATACCAGTAATATCAAGAAGGAATGGAAAAGGACTAATGAGAAAATTAAGTTTGGTTTCTCATAGAAAATACTAAGGGCAAGTGTTAAAGAATGATGACCATCTCCACAGCAAGGCAATGGGTCTCTGGGCACAGAACCAACATGTCCCTCTATCTAGATTCTCTCTAAGGTAGGCAAAGTTTTCATTCCAAACTGGAAGCCAAAGTGGCCTCAAATTTTCCTTTACTTCAAATATCTGCAGATTGGTGACAGATGCTGTTATCCATGGGTTTCATGGATGTCTTGTTAAGTGGGGGTCTTAGATGAATGCAGTTATTGCTTGAAAGTCAGTATGCATGTGATGGTTTATGTGTCTGTAAAGTGGGTAGCAGGGACCCCTCAGAGTCACATCCACTCAGGAGGTGAGAAAGAGGCAAAAATAAATTCCTGTGTGTTTATCTCATTGGGATTGGAAAAGTCGCCATAGCTTTTCTGGATTCTGGAGACATTTAGATCAAACAGAGATCCAAAGATGTTGCTCTTTAACCTGGAGGCTGGGTTGCAGGCATTGGATTGCTTCTGACTCTGCCTATGGTCAGAATGCTGTCCCAGGTGATTTGCACATCAACATGATGAAGTCAGCACAGTGACTCAGTTAGCATGGATTGGATGTCCAACTGGTAATATCAAAGTGTCATGGGTGTTAGCCCAGCAACCCACACTTACTCATCCACTCCTACACTTGCTATTGAATCTCCTCTCTCAATTACTATGAAAATGCATCTGCAGGACTGTGCCCTGATGTGACTTCTCCTGTAGAATGTGGGGCAGGTGTGGACATGATCTGTGCGTACAAATGTGCTTCTGTTGGCTGGGTACCAGCTCTAAGGCTATTGTGGAGGCTAACTCAGTATTGGTGCTAGGTCTGTCTTAGTTGAATAAGCAGTAAGTACAGCACAGGTCTGCCAATGATATCCTCATGCAAGCCAGTGGCAAACATGTTGTCTGACAGACTGGAACTCATTGTTTTGTTCCTTATCTGAGAACTCTGAGGTCCATAAGATCTGTAAAGATCCTGAAAATGAAGCTTATTGAGCCCATCTTTGCTCTTCTGATGTCATGGGCTAGCACACAAGGAGCACAACTTGGAGTGTCAGTGTTAAATGTTTATTTAGAAGAAAAGTTGGGCTCCAGCAACAGAGTTCCACTTGAACAGAAGGGTAGGCATCAATAAGGGTCTTCCAGCTCTCCCACTGACATTGTGATTAGTGGTTCACCTGGATGGCAGTTTGGTCCAAATTGATATGTTAAGCCATGTTAAGACAGCAGGTACCTAAGAAGTGCAGCACAATAAAATGGCTATTTTTTTTTTTAGGATGTTGGAAAAGCAAAGCGGGTCTGAACCTTCCGGCCCACACCACCCTCTACTCCCTTCTACCCTTCTCCAGCCATATTTACTGTCTGCTCAACCGACGTAGTCAATTTTGCATCCATCTGTTGGAGAGAGAAAATATTAGTGCAGGGTTGGGTGTGTTTCAGTGTTTGTGTATGCATATTTCAGTGTATGTATATGTGTTTACCTTTGAGTGTTTATCTTTGTGTGTGTGAGAGACAGACAGACAGACACAGAGAGACAAGATAGAGAGACAGACTAAGAGAGATAGAGAGACAGAAAGGGAGACAGAAACAGAGAGACAGAGAGAAGAGATAGAGAGACAGAGAGAGACAGAGAGAGACAGAGAGAGAGAGAAGAAAAGAGAGGAGAGGAGAAGATAAGATAAGAGAAGAGAAGAGAAGAGAAGAGAAGAGATAGAGAAAGAATATATTTCTGTGTTCAGGCCACTGCATTTTTCTTGGCTGCCACAGTCTTAGCCTGAAGAAGATGAAGCTGATTTTAAGATTTCTTGATTTCAGGTTTTGAGGTTGAGAAGTTTGAAAGGCTAAGCTTTGTGTCACCTTGAAGATAATAAAGGCTTTGGTTCTTCTTGCGCTTTGGTTGTGTTAGATACGTGAACGTTGACCCTGCCCAGGGTAAAGCCCACTGACCTGACCAAATTACATCAAAGAAACAACATCTCTCATGTTACAAATGTGCAAGCCCAAAGACAAGGATTAGATGATGCAAGACAGCCAGATTGAAGATATGAAGTGGGGCTGGGCTCTGGAATTGAGGCAGGGGTAACATGCATTCATGTTTAAAATTATCATCTAGATGATTTTTGATAAACTGACAGAGAAAGAACTTGTCACTGAGTTCGCTGTGCATTGATGGCTCCCAGAGTAAGATCCACAATTGCACCAGAGATTAGACCAGAAGACAATGTCTCTTCTCCCTTTCACTTGGTAGGGCACAACCCTACCAAGAGAAATCCAACATCCCCTTCTTGTCACCCCAGCTAGTCTTACCTCCTGGTATACTGAAGTAGATATCTTTATACTCAAAGCCCATAGATATGGCCGTCACCAGAAAGTAAATCATTCGGTTAGGGATCAACTGCTTGTTCCTATCTGTGGCCGAGATTGAAGTAAGTAGGTAAGAAAGTGAACTCAATAATTTATTTCATTTTATTGTTTTGTGATGCTGTCTTTCTATATAGTTCATGCTGCACTGAAGCTTCAATTTTTGTCTCTGCCTCCCCAGTGCTGTAAGGACATAAGTAGGCCCCCAATCCAGCCTCATTTCATACCCATAATGAATAAGCTAACAGTCCCCAGATCCCTTTTCCTGGGAGATTCTGAAGTAAGACTTGTACCATGAGAGGGGAGTTTGAATTGGGAATATATTTTAGAAATTAGGACGCCCTCCCACAGAGGTGACTAGCATCTAGGTTCTGGAAGAGCTAGTGTGATGACCTACCATAGAGGATGCACTTCACGTACTCTTTGCTTTCAAAAGTTGCCTGGTAGAACACTATGACAAACTCATTGTGTCGATTTTCTACCACTCTCATTGTGAAGTTCTGCAATCCCTTGATACCTGCAGTGTAGAATTCAAAGGGTGATTCTCTCCCCCACCCCTCGACCAGAAGGAAGAGACCGTCCCCTTCCTCCTCACCCAGTCAGGATGTGCTCCCCTCCAAACACATCTGTGTGAATCCACAGGAAGACCTGTGATATTTCCAAGGGAGTCCAGTTTTTGACCATCAACCCAAGCCCTTTCTCATCTATGACTCACCATTAACATCACGCATGATGTATTCTCCAGGCAAGTTTCTAGGAACAAGAGTGTGTTGCTGGGTAGTACATTCCTGATCACTGTCAAGATGAGGTGGCATTTTGCAAGGAAAAAAGATACAGGCTTAGTTTGTCTGGAATCCATTAAATTGGGCAAGTGGTACAAGAGAATTCTGTGTCCCTTGATAGACCAGCCTATGACCTGCCTCATCTATAGCCATGTCCCTGTACTTTCCTTTCTAAGTATTGCCTGGTGTGCTACCTCCAGATGAGCCATATTCACTGTGTCTTCTCCTGCCTCACTGGGACATCTTGTGCACACCTTAGAGCTAAGAAAATGACTCCTGCTTTTGTTTTGGTGCTCCTCTTTCCAATATTTCCAGGAAATTTCCTGTGAGCTTCGAATATGCTCCATGCCAAGCAGTGTCCCAGCCCTTGTGCCAAAATTGACATCTCTCTGCTTTGTCTACCCTATTTCTGAGGCAAGTTTGTCATGGCAACTTCACCCTCCATCATTTGCCTCTAAACAATGAAATTCTTCCATTTAAATCCAAATGGGTCAGAGGCAATTTTCGCTGCAGGTCCATGAGCCAGTGCTCCTACCTCAGACTCTTACTTGGAGACTTTCCTCAATTCACTTTAGCAAGAGTGTCCAGATCTGGACATTAGGAGCCACCTAGCAGACCCTGACTTTGAGTGAGGCTTAAGAGCAGCTTTCTCATGAGCCCTGAATGAGAAACTCTGGGGTTTTTGATAGCTCGATTTGCCCTACTGCTGTAATTTTGCCTTTTGTGGTAGAGGCTTATGTTTAAGCAAGCCAAATGTGTTCATGAATGGGTGGAAAGAAGGATGTAGGCAAGAGAAAGGAAGAAATAGGAAAACACGAAGGGTAAAAGAGATAGGAAGACTGGCTTGCAGTATACTTAAATGAAAACACAGCTTCCCTCATTTTGTTGCTCCCTTTTTGATTATACAGTTGAACTTTTCTGAGCCCTTGGATGTGGTACTTTTACCTGAACCAGACGGAGGTAACATTGTAGCTGTGGTCATCATTCAGATAAAATGTGGCTCTCAACATCTTTATATAGTTGGTGCTTTCATTCACTAATGTGTTCTGTGCCCATCCTATTGCATTCCATTCTCCCTGGAACTGTAAAGAGCTCATGATAGGCAGAGCCAAAGGATGTCCAAGAGCAACACCCAAAAAGCTGTCTCTGTTGTTACCCTGGAACAATCTTCTGGGTATTACAGCCTAGCAATGGACTTCTATGAGAAAAAAGCTCAAGGTATAGTGCTACTGGTTCAGGAGAGGCCCTGATCAATGAGTTAGCCGTGGACTTCCAGGGCTACAGTTATCCTGCCCAGGTGGTTGTTGGGCCTTTCAGAATCTCAATTTTAATGTCTATGCAGAAGGACTACATATGTCTTCACCTCATATGCCCAGGACCTGGATTATCAGAGCCCTCAAACATTGCATACATTTTCCCACTACCTCAATGCTCAATAATACCTGTTCCTATACTCCCAACCCCGTCTACATCTATCATTGTAGAACCCTACCTTGTCATCCTGAAAATTTGGTAGTACAGGGACATTTCTCAGTGATGGGCTTGCCAATTCATCAGCGGATTTCTGAGCTTGTGTCTTCAAAGCCCACAGAAGTGTAAGGCTCAGGCGCAAGAGACTCAGGGCCATGTCTTCAGAACAGTTGTTGGCCTGGCAGGAGTGGAAAGTAGAGCTTGACTGAGGAACCAAAGCAGGGGAGACTATTTATGTCTACCAGTCTGTCCCCTGCTGTTTTGGCTGATGAGTCGTTTGCAAAATCCTGGAATGTTGAACCATTATCAGCAACTCTTTCAGAAGTCCATAATCACTTATCTCTGCCCCTATAAGGACTGTGAAATGTGGAGAATTTCAGGGAGGCTGGGGACAGAGTAAACATGCAAAGACCTCCACTATGTCTCTTGGACATGGGCCCACTCTGCATGCTTACTGTGCCTCTTCCCTTTATCTGTTTGTGGATCACCAGCTAGAATTCAATCAAGTTGTCCTGGCTGACCCTGTTAATTCATGGTGTAGTTGCATGTGTGACAATGTCAACTCCCTCTACAGACAAAGAAAAAATAAGTGATATGTGTGGTGGATTATCTCTGTAATTCTAGCATTTATCCTCCCACGGGAGGAGTGCTAGAATTTAAGAAAATCTAGGCTATACCGGGATGTATAGAACTGCCTAAGGTACAATGGGTAATGTTTTCCTAAGAAATAATGAAGAAATGAGGAAGAAAGAAAGAATGAAAGAAAAAAAGGGCTGGCAATATAGCTCAGCAGACTAAGCTCTTGCTTAGGGAAGCACAGGGGCCAGGGTTTGGTTCCTGGCCCAGGTTGCCACACTGTCCCAGCTCTCAAGCATGCTGAGCTGACGGAGTCTGGGCGTGCTGCAACTCCAAAGTTCATCAGGATCTTGTGGATTCTCGGTGATGGTAACCAAGGTAAATGATCTAGGGCAGAATCAGACTCCTACTCTAGGCAGGAAATGAGCAGAGGTGGAGACCTACCTCTCTGTGAGTGACCCGTGGATTCATTGTCCTCCATTTCACCCAAAAACCTGTGGATTGTGCCAAATTTCACCATTTTCCAAGCTTTGTCTCCAGCAGCATGATGTGCAGACCACTACAGGGTGCACTTAGAAGCCAGAAATGGATCAAGTAAGTGGGAAATACGGCATTGAAGTCCCATGCTGCTGGAAGTAGATTTCCTTGGGCTTATGCCAGAATTGAGTGTCTGCAGTCTCTAGAATGGTGGGATCAGCTACTTCTCCACTTAATCAGAAAAGAATGAGAATTCCTCTCACCTCTTTTCCCTTTTTCAGGGCCTGAGACAGAATAGGGGCTGCTCTGGAAGTCCTTGATTTCCCATTTTTGAACCCACTATATAACTTTTATGCTGACTATCAGACTTCAAAGCAACCACCACCTCCAGTTTCTCTCTCAGCAGTGAACCAGAGAGGCCCAAAATCAAGGGTATCAGTGGTTGTTGGAAGTCTGTGCTAGATGTCAGTTTATTCCTTGGTTATTGGAATGAACTTTTACCAGCCAGTTCTTTTTGTAAAGTTGCTTTAAGAAAGGCAACCTCCCATTGCCACTTGCTCCTGTAGGGCCTTTCAGCATCTGATTATTTGTGCACAATGTTCCTTTGCATTTAATTCTTGTGTGGCTGGAGGCCTAAACTTCCTATTGCCACTGTAACAAGTTGAGATGAGTTGCCATCATAAGGTATATACACACCTATTCTCTTCTTTTCTGTAAATGACACAGCAACCCTAACCCTGCATTGACATGTTAGAATGAAATGAAAAAAAATATCTGGAGTGAAGCTAAGAAATTAGTTTGGCTGATAACTGGGAGAAGAAAAATTTTCACACACCTGGTAACTATTAGACCTAGTATAAGTTGGATCATCTTGTGTTAAATCTAGGGAGCTAACAAGGACAAGGCCCTATGTCAGAATATATGGGAATGTTCTTCTTTAGTTCTATCTCAGATGACTTTTGAATTACTGTTCAGTATTTATTCAGCCTTGGTGTCTTTGTGCCTACATAAACCTACACGTTTTGCCCAGCATTCTGAATATGACTGCTTGATCAACATGGATACACCGGACTACAGGATCAAGGCACATATGGCTGGAGTCCTATGTTGTATGTTATCAGTCAGAGCTCAAAGAAACTGAGAAGATGAGCTGAATATAATTTCAGAGATACCACTGAGATTAATCTCTCTCAGTTAGCCCAGAGCCACGGAAATATCTCACATTTATTGAGGGCTAAAGGCAGGCTAAGAAATGTGCATAACTACTTTGGGGAGCAGCAAACTACTATCTCTAGTGACTTCAGGATTCACCTAACTCAAGGACAAAAACAACAATCAGGCTGCTAGTAGGAGAAGCTGTTATCTATAGCATTGTATCCCAGCTTTCTAGAATTTACAAAACAGACAACAGTTCTCCTTGGGCTCTGTTTATTGCTTCTTGCTCCATTGATATATTAGGCTTTTGTCTCATATCTATATTTCTCTATTTTCCAATTGTTATTTTTATGCTGAAATTTTTTGAAACAGCAGGGCAAGGATGGCAGAGCTTTGATCCATGTCTTGTTATTGGAGTTGTCCTTGTTGCCAGACTAAGCAGGATATACAACCAGTACAGAGACAACATAGGCAAATCATTGTTGTTTTCCCACTAAACCAAGGAATAACATGAAAAGGACTAAGGTTTTGAATACCATTAAAGATGCCTCGTAGCGGATCAGTATCAGAAAATTCTGACATTTATTTGACAAACGTATTATCAATATGTTGCTGAAGACACAGAGCCCATCCGTTGTCTGGTATGACCCACACCTCTGCCAGGT
>PVKN010017148.1:0-17487 GCA_004027915.1 Capromys pilorides | reverse complement strand
CTCTATCTTTGTGTTGAACATTAGTATTATTCCTCAGTAAAATAACAGTATTTTCTTTGCAACAGTTAATATTTACCTGTTAATCAGTAACATCACAATTCTCTTAAACTTCCTATTACTAATCACAAGGAGGACATAATTTGTCTCAGATTTCCAAGCCCCTTAAAAATGTCTATTTTCCCTGAAAATACATTTTCCTTTTCTATGGGTTTAATAGTTTATATTCTTAGAATTAACAAGGGCTGATAAGTGCAGAGCACACACAATTCTGAAGCGGATCTGAAACTTAATAGGTGCAATGTTTTCTAATTTGGAGTTAGGCTTTGTGTAAGTCATACTAATTTGGAGTATAATTTTCAAGCTGCCAAACAAAATTTTGATGAAATGGGCTCCCTAGGTGATTCTAATATGCTACCAAGGCTAGAAGCTACTCATCTCAAGAGAGGTGTGACAATTCAATAGTCACAGAGATAAAGAATTATCTAGAGAAGAAAAGCAAAATAATGAAAGAAATCACTTAGTAAACTATTTCTGTGTAAGTGTGTATGTGAGTAATCCTGTCAGTAAGAATGTGTGAATTGCACGCCTAACAATAAGTATTCTATAACTTTACTCATGATCTCCTACTGATTTTCAGAGTTTGGCTTAAAACTATATCTGACCTTTAAATCTCTTTTGTTCTTTATTAATTCTGTGAATTAGGCTGAGAGAATAGCACCCCACCCCCTAAAATAGTTTTTCCCAAACACTAATTTCACTTACATTATCATGTTTAAAAAAACACAACATCTTCAATTCCCGGAAGACTCTTTTGCAAGAGACCAGATTCTGGAAGACGTTGGGCATCTTTTTGAGTGCTACTCTCTTTCCATCTCTTGGATCTGTTACTGACCTAAAGAAGCAATATTTGGAGGAAAAGACAAAGAGAGAAATCAATTCCAAACCTTGTTCTTCAGTGTTACAGATCAGGACATATACCTTCTTTATTTTAAAACAATCAATACAAAATCCACATAATAATGCTTAAGGCATCAATGATAAAAGATAAAAGAGTATATACAATAGAAATGCTTGGCTACTCAACTCAGCTACCATGTTTTCTTTTAAAATCCTGTCTACATTTTTATAAACACATTTTCTGAATGATTGCTTAATATATTTGAGTTAGGTAGAAGGGTCTGAGAGATAAAACCATTATAAAGAAACCAAAAAGGCAGTGAGGTACAAATTAACCACAACCAAAGTCAAATTAGTTTTATGCTATATTTTTAGAGTCACATTCAAGGTAGAAGAGTCTTTCCAATACAATCTAAGAACTGTGTTTTCTAACACATATTTCAGTAACTGACCTAACTGAATGATGTCCCCTCCTCAGAAGTTTAAGTGGCAGTTTAGGGATCCCTCTAGTTCCTCAGAGGGAGGAACCTCATTTCTTTTGTTTCCCGGTTATTGTGGTAGTAGGTGCTCCTTGTGATTATAATCTCTTCTAATAGCTCGATAACCCTATTGTGCCTTTAACCATGGGTATAACCAATTAAATTTCTCTGAAACGCTAGTGTGACTTCCACTTTTTTCTCTAACTGGATTTAACTGACGTATGTATGTATGTATGTATGTATACATGTATGTATGTAACCAGCAACTGAACTCATGACCCTGCCTTTGCCAGGCAGGTGCTATGTCACTGAGGTGTAACACCCTGCCCTGAGCACTTTCAAGTCAAGCGAAAGGTCAAGCCTGGTGGCTTATATCTGTGACCCCAGTACTCCAGAGGATCACTTAGAGTGTGGTCAGCCTGGGCTACACACTGAATACAAAGCCCGACTAAACTACAAAGCAAGCCTCTTTTTCAAAAAAAAAAAAAGAAACACTATCTCTACCTCTTTTAGATTGGGAACATTTGTCCTGGGGGAAGAGCTAGCTCCAGGAAGCCCTGTGGGGACAGCAAAAATTAGACCAGTGGGAAGCATTCATTCACCAAGAGCCAGACAGCCAGGGAGCGCTGAAAAACAGCTCAGGTGAAGCCAAGGGAGAGCTAGTTTCCTTGGGAAAAAGTCTGACCATGTTCACCCCACATGGGCTGCATAGAGAAGTGGGGGTGTGGAGGGTGCCTAAGTAGTGTGGAACAGGCAATCTCACTATGACCTTGAGTCTCACAAGAGGGGCCAGGAGATAGCTCAGTGGCGTTAAGCACCGGCCTTGTAAGCACAAGGTCCAAAGTTCAAACTGATACACATTAAATTAAGTATTTAAAAGAAACAAATTAAAAAACCCTGTGTAAACTGGCATTTGGTCACTTGGTAACAAATCAAGATTTCCTGGTTTTCAGTTTCGTTTTTCATCCATTCATCAAATGAAAGTTGGCTGTTTCTGTAGTATTCTTGCCAGATTCATTTACCTCAATCTCTATCACTTAGTCTATCATTATCTTTCCACTCTTGTGATCCAGTGCTTTTAGTATCCCTCCTACATTTGATTCATTTTTAAGTTTGTCTTTCGTTTATATTTTCTGCTTTTTTGAGATAGGGTTTCACTATGTAGATCAGGTTGGCCTTGAATTCACCGGGATCTTCCTGAATGCTAGAATCACAGGCCTGACAAAATTTGACTCATTTTAAAGTCTGATCTACATGTTATCAATGCTTCTACCCAAATTATTAATCGAAGTTTGGAATAGGCAGGACTGAGAATATTAATGTATATTTTAGCAACAGATATAGCACCAGCAGCACTGCAACCCAATCATTCATCTTGGGTATGGTTATTCAATCATCTACCCATTCAATCAACTACACTCATTCAATCCTTCATGTTATCCACAAAGAAATCAAACAACCATCAGATTATGTTCCTGGAAATAAAACACTTCTGTTTTCTGTCTAAAAATTGTATCAAACTTCTCTGTGAATTCATTTCAATAAGTACTACTTCCTTTCCAAAGTGCTCAGGAAATTCTTAAATGACGCATTGTAGTATTTTTAAATCACATGGAGATTCTTTTTTCTACTACTGAATGAAAATCTGGTAAAATAATTATCATTTTAAAATTTCCAATAGCTTGAAATAAAATTCAATTAGGCCAGAAGACCAAATGTTCAAGAATGTTACTTAGAAAATAGCAACCAAAACCTCCATCATTGTTTAAAACCCACATAAACTAAGCAATTAAAATAGGGAAGAGACTAAATTGAAGCACATTCGAACTATTAGTTGAAATGCTTGCCAGTTGGTACTGCAATAATTTTTAATGTTTAACAGCCTAGCACAATAAACGTTAGTTTTAACACAATTCCCCCTCCAAGGGCATTAAGCACCAGTATTTGCTAGTACCTTCTGACTTAATTGTAATAGTCACTTCACTGGTCACCTTACTGGTAAAGAAAGCTATTCTAAGATACACCTACTTGACACAGGCCCAAGGTTAGCATTGTGCCTTGTAATGTTTTAAGGTAATTTCACAAAGCAGCACTTTATTATTCATGCAAAAGTCAGTCATGCCTGTGGCTGGTAACAATGTAACTCTAATGAATGTGAATAGCAGTGCAGTAATTTCATGCAATGTTGAGTTTGTTCTCTCTTTAACCTGTGGTAGCAGATGCTTTAGCTCAGCACAAACAGTACCGCAGAACACAGATAAGTGTGGAAGTACACTATACATGAATTCTTTCAAAATGTCCTTTGTTATTCAAAGGCTTGCTGTGCTTAGTTTCTCTGCTATTGTGATACTCTGGTTATTCCAACTGAATTTGTTAATGAAGACCCAGCTGTAGAGATAATGAACAACATTTAGGGAAACTTCTCTCATTTCAGAAACAAGGAGTCATCCTTAGGACTTCAATTCACATGCTGGTAGTTTTTTTCCCTGCTAAATAGCCCATCTGTCATAGTGTAAGTTATACTAACAGGTGTTTACTTTCTAAGTTTTAAATGAATAGCAGATTTTTCAAATATATTAAAAATAAAGTTTTAAGAGTTTTGAGAAAGTATCTTTAATTAGTCCAGAGTGTATCAATCTTTCTCTGCAATTAAGACTACAAGTTCATCTGTTTTTTAACATGCTAGAATCCACACACCATTCAGACACATGTTTGTCAAGAGTATAATGACTTTTTAGATCTGTTATGGTCATTTCACCACAAATTTTCCTTAATCCCAGGAAACTAATCATAACCATAATCTACTTAAATTACTTGCAGGAAGAAAAGCTGGAATGAAACAAGAGTTAGACTTACTAGTAGAGATACAAATGGAGGTATATGGTTCTTAGGAACCAAAATGTCACCTAAAAAAAAATCTTGAAATTAGTAAAGCTAGTCAGCAAAAATGTCCAAGACTGTAAATTTCTTGTTGAAGGGAAGCATGGTACTAGGGCTTGAACTGAGGGCCTTTGCATCCCAGCCCTTTCAATATTTTGAGACAGTTTTGCTAAGTCACTAAATTGCCCAGCTTAGGTTTAAATATTTACCCTCCTGCCTCAGTCTCTCAGAATGCTGGGATTACAGGAGTATACTACCACACTCAGCCCTCATTCATCTGTATGTGAACAATCTACTTCCTACATGTCTTTAGCATTATTCACATTCAGTTTCGGATACAGGTTTTCAGCTGCTCAAAGCAAAGAGTTTATTGTAAGAATACTTCTATTTAGATTAAGAAAATCAGGCTCTTGTCACTTGTTATCAGTGACAAGATAACTTGTTATCAGCATTCCTCATTTTTTGCTGTGTATTCTCCATGACAGGATACATCTCAGTAGCACTCTAACTGGTCTCAAAATACTTAGATTATTACTTTCTTCTTTATTTTGAAATGCATTCCTTTAGATGTTACTTTTACTTATACTTAGCTTAATTCTGTTTGAGAAAATAGTAAACTATGAGGCTTTTTTTTTTTACCGGGAATTGAACTTAAGATCTTGGGCTTGCCACGCAGGTGCTGTGCTGCCGAGCTATATCCTGGCCCTATTTTCGGACAATAAATAAATCTGGAAAATACATCTAATTGTACCTTAGTCCTTACTAGGTATTCAAGGACACACATCAATTTAAGGAATAAATTTAATAGTATGGAATTTATTTTTGTCTCTCTGATTGTTTTAAACCAATTTTACTTTTAAATGTACAGGGCCTACAGGGTCTCACTACAGAGACTGGACTATTTTACTTTTAAATGTACAGGGCCTACAGGGTCTCACTACAGAGACTGGACTCGTCGTCATCCTCCTGTTTTCAGCCTCCCTTGTGCTGGGATTACAAGTGTGCGAACACCATGCCCAGTCTCAGTGAGCTATGGGGGAGGGGCTGCACAGCATGTGGGAGATCGAACCTCAAACTCCAGTCCCTTCCTCTGCCTTTGGACTACTGAGCTACCTGGCCGGCCCTCCAAAATTTTAACAGGCTACAAATGTTTTTAAACTACAATTAACAGGTTGCAGTTTGTATATTTGCCATAATTTACAGGGCTACCATTTGAAGAACAAATCCTTTCAGTCTGTCCCGATCAAAAATGACAAACTATATTCATCTTCCATATTTACATTATGTGTTCTACCAGTTGAGTTTGACTTTTGGTTTGTTTATTCACATTTGGTATTTCTATGTATATGTATGTATGTGCAAGAAAAGTAATCTCTTTCTTTTTCTCAAGGTACATAAAATGAACCACCAAACTGTTAATTTATCAGGAAAGAAGGCCTTACACAAAAACACTTTATTTTTAAAAAAAATCTATCCCCCTGGCATTATTCATCAGAAGACACAAAACATCTATATCTAACTGAAAGAGTTAAACATCAAACATCCAATACTGTGTTTTAAATAAACAGCGTTGGGAGGTTCTCATCTGTAGTGAAACACCCAAGGGTACTGATATGGGAGCAGGGATAAGGAACAGAGAAGCTCTATAATTCCAGAATGTCATTTTATTTTCAAATACTACTAAGAGCTTCTAAGACTTCTTCAATTTCCCTAGCAATAATGCAGGTTGAGTTAAAATATAACTGGAAATCGCTTTATGTTAATCTGTGATCTTGTTCTTCACACCATCAATTAATTAGTTCCAACCATACTGCATCTGCTGTGGAGATATAAAGACTCTTCCTCTAGTCACTGTCAAGTATCCCTGTGAGGACTGTGACCTGCCGGCCAGAAACTGCCACCTGTCTTTTCAAAGGGGATTTTCTCCTGTTAGGGAGTGAACATGATACAGCTTGGTGTGTCAAGTCTGGCAAGTTTTCATGGCCCACTAGCCACAGTCCTCTTAGAAAGAGACCTATGAATATTGCACGGGGAGGAAAACCAGTTGCAATAAAGGAAAGGTTTCTACGTAAAGCCACAAAGGAAAATTACTCCCATGCTGCTACTAGATTTTAACAACTCTGAGAGAAAAAGGTCACGAAGGGTAACTAAAATTGTCACACAAAACTGCATTTCCTTTTAATACCAGTGATGACTTCCTGAAATTTATGTTTAGTAACAGAAACGCTAAGGAATATAGTTTTTTAAAAAAAAAAAATCTAAAGAATGATAATTTTTGTTGTCCATTAAATTTATAAAGACAGAAACCACCACATAAAAGAAAACAATTTTATAATTGTGGTAGGTTTATAACAGTGTGGCTTTGCAGACATCAAAACACCTTGGGGTGAGAATGTAGCTCACTGGTAAAGCACCTGCCTGGCAAACTTGAGTACATGGGTTTAGTTCCAGCACACGGGTCCCTCCAAAAACAAATTTTAATGAATTTAAAAACAAAGCTTACATAATCAGAAAACAACTTTGTTCTTATTATTATAAAAAAAGCTTTATTATTTAACACCTTAGTGGCTAAATTAATATTTTAATGATTAATACATAATATGCCTCAATAGGCTAATAGTTAAGATAGAAAACATACAATATTAAAAAGATATTTTGAATATAGCTTGCTACATAAATATCTATTTTCTAAGATGTACACCTAATTTACATGGTGTGTGTGTGTGTGTGTGTGAGAGAGAGAGAGAGAGAGAGAGAGCACGAGCATAGGATCTATTCTAAAACACTTTAGTTGAAACCATAAAAAGGGACAGTGAAAACTGAAGTAATATGGGCAATTATTAAATCTGAATGATGGGCATGATGGGGCTTAACTACCTGGAGGTAAAGAAAATGATGTAATTCAAAGTTTTTTCTAAAAAAAAAAAAAAAGAATTGAAACCAGGCATGGTGATGCATCCTTATAATCCCAGCACTTGAGGCTGAAGCAGAAGAATCTGAGACAGGAGGACTGTTGAGTTTGAGACCAGCCTGAGCTACAAAGTGAGCTTAAGGCAAGCCTGAACTGCATAGTGAGACCATGTTTCAAAAAAAAAAGGGGCTGGGGGAGGCCAGTGAGATGGCTCAGTGGTCTAAAGTGCCTGCTTAGGCAAGGTTAGGTAACCTCAGAGACTGCAGTTTGATCCCCCATACCATATGCTGTGCCAGCCCTACCCCTAGGCAGGCTGAACTGGCCATAATATATAAAAAAAAAGGGGGGGGGGGAAGAATTGAAATAAAATTTATGAAAATAATACTTAAGATAATATATCATATAAAAATACAATACAAAAAACTAAGCATTGAGGATTAAAACTAAAAAATGAAGCGGAACATTGAATAAATGTATACTACTGAGTTACACGTACCCACAAAAGTGAAGTGCCAAGACTTCTTTCTACACAAAACAGTAACAACAACAAAAATACTGAAAAAAGTTAAAGAATGGAGAGATATATATTCAGGGACTAGAAGATACAATATTGTAAAGATTTCATTTCTCTCCAAACTCATTAACAGATTGAAACCAAATCTTGTTAAACTCGATAAATTACCCAATTTCACTCCATGGTGGTAAAACCTAGGCCTCACACATACTAGGCAAGCCCTGTATCATTCAGTTATATTCTAAGCTCCAAATTATTTCTAAGTTTTTTTTTTTTTTTTTTAATATGCAAAGGTACTAAGGATGGCTAAAATACTGCTGAAGAACAGGGTGGAAAAATTGCTCTACTAGACATGAAGACTTAGAAGCTACAATAATTCACATAGCATATTTTTAGTTTAAGTATAGATCCATGAAATTAGAATGACCTAGAAATGGATTCTTCCACAAACATGCACTTCACTTAATGATGGCTCTGCTGAGCACAGCACACAGGAAGGCTGTGACAGTTATGAAGTTACTCTCTCTTGACTTCAAAGCCACCTACACTCAGATAAACACTGCAAACCAACTTCATGTTAGGCTTCATCTTAGGCTCTGCCAAGGGGTGGGGGTGTCTGTGAGAGAGCTCAAAGGCTGGAGGCAGAAGAGACTTACTTCTTCTGTGGGCTTCCTGGCTGTTTTTTGTTTCTGTGTGGGTGCCACCCAGCAACACTTCATTCCCAGGAGTGTGGATGGCTTCCCACAGCAGCAGCTGAAACCAGCTTCTAGCTTTCCCAACTCTCTCAGAGCTAGGCTCACTACATCCTCCACCCTATACCAACACTAGAGAGCCAGTATCCTTTCCTTTGACAGCTAGATATCTGAAGCATGAGGTTGTAAGTTTTAATAATTCAGAGTTCTTCCTGGTATTCTCCTGGGTGTAAAGTAGAAGCTGTTACCTCTTTGACATCTTGGTGCTTTCTTCTTGCCTTTTTAATTACCAGTTGACAATTTTATAGCTAACTGACATGTTTTTCATATTAAACTGTTTGTGTCACTGGTTGCAGGTTCCTTCTCTTGACCAGACACTGGAAGATATATTAGATTTTAGTAGGAATATTAGCTATCCATATGGAAATGAAAAGTGAACTACTACCTGTACTAAGCATATGAATAAACTGCAGGTAGGTTGTAGATATAAATGTGAATAGCAAAATTAAACAGCTTCTAGAGGATAAAAACTACCTTCATGCTACTGGAGCAGGGAAAGATTCTAATATGACACAAAAGATACTAATCATACTGGGACTAACTGGTAATGATATATTTGCACACTTAAAAATCAAGAGCTCAGCCGGATGTAGTGGCACATGGCTGTAATCCCAGCATGTAGGAGACTGAGGCAGGAGAATAACAGTGTTTGAGGCCAGACTAGGCTAAATAGTGAGTTCGAAGTCAGCGTGGTAGTACACTATACAGTGAGATAGTGAGATGCTGTCTCAAAAAAAGAAAAAGTAGAAGAAAAAGAAAGAACTCCATTTCATTACATTGTTAAAAGGATAAAAATGCAAGTCACACTGAAGATGCTTGCAATGCAAGGATATATATATATATATATAGATATACATATATATATATACATACATACATACATATATTTTTAAAGCCTGGCAATCGCAAACTTTTTTTTTAAACAAAGATGTGGTACAATGGCTATTCTTATAGGCTATGGGTAGATGTGAAGATTATTAAGTAATTTGGAAGACAAATTGGTATTACCTATTAAATCAAAGATACATACTCGTCTGGCCTTGTAATCTGACTCCTTGCCATGTATCCAAAAAGAACATACATGTCTACAGATGTTAAAACACAGAAGAGTGTGTCCACACAACAATATTTGTAATACTCTTAAAACTAGAAACAAACCAAATACCTATTTACAGTGGTAGAATGAATAAACAAATTGCTATATACACATACAGTAGAATATTCTATAGCAATTAAAATGAACTACAGCTACAGGCAAAAACATAAACAAATCTCACAAACTTAACTTTGAAAAAGGAAACCAATCACAATGAATATATACTGCAAGATCTCATTTGATTATTAAAAATATAAACAACTCTAAAATCTAATGGTCAGAGATAAGCATGTAGGAGAAAGAAAACTCAAGACAAGAAAGGTTCACCATTATGGGTAGGATAACGTTTACCTTTGAGAATTAGGGGAAAATGGTGAGACAGGACATATGGAACTTCTGGGTTCTGATAATGTCTTATTTTCATCTAAATAGTGGTTGCAGAGGCATGTCTCTGTGATAAATCATTGAGCTATACATTTCATTTTGTGTACTGTATGTTTTTATGTATTACATAACTAAAATTTTCCAACTTAATTTTCTAACATAAAAGCACTTTAGCTTAAACCTGTGTGACACATAATTTTTAAAGAGGATGATTAAAGAGGATTATTTTTCATGTGGATACTTATCTATATAGCAGCCCAAAAGATTTTGAAATTTCTTTTGCTGTGTGGTAAAATCTTAATTTGCTTGTGTAGTAAAAAATAAAAATTTTCTTTATCATTACACAAGAGCTACGAGATTGGAAGACTCCACAGGAGAGCAGCTTCAAGTCATTTTGGGATTACAATAACATCCCTGTCTAAATCACTAACCTCCTTATTCCACTGTGAAGTAAAACGCTAAAGCAACTGCAATAAATACACGTGCTTCAGGTCTTTTAATTAGCCTGTTAATAACCAACAGGGAGATAGCTCAGCTGCACAGAGCCTTGAAATTATATATATATATATATATATATATATATATATATATATATATATATTAGTTTTGAAGCGTTCTTTAGAATATAAGGCTTACTCAGAAATGGTTTCCTATTGCTTTTCTTGCCTATGTATAGGTTACATTTCTCTTTTTCTTTACATGTTTTATAATATTTTTATTAAAAACTGCGTATACATACATGGGATAACATTGTGACAACTCTGATTGATTTTCCCTTGTTCCTGAGAGTTATCATTATGGTTGTTATATGTATTTGCTTTTCCAAGCAACTTGTCTGACTTTAATATAATGGGAAGAATTAACCGGGCCAGGGAGATAGCTCAGCTGCACAGAGCCTGCCTTATAAGCACAAGGTCCTGAGTTTGATTCCTGGTACCAACAATAACACAATACTAATACTAATACTAACCACCACCAAAACCAAAAATATTACAAAAACAAAATAAGAAAAGGCAAGACTTCCAGTTGTGGAAAACTGAAGGTTAGCAATTCTTTCCACCAAAACAAGTATAAAAGAGCACAGTATCCAAAAACATTTTAGGATTCTAGAAAATGACTAGTCAAGTAACAAATTTAAAAGTCTTTATGAACAACTGCGGAAATCTAAGTATGAACACTGGTTGTCACTGGCAATATCGCTTGGTGCTACACCCAGTTCATCCAATTATTCTACCTCTGTAAGGCTGGTGATAAAATCCACCAGCTTCTTTGTGCAAAGGAAACAACATGATTTGCAACAAAAAGCAACAAAATTCACACACAGTGGTGATGAAGGTAAAAGCATCTGACTTCACTAGAAAAGAACAGAGAAAAGCTGTATCTCTTCTGGTCCAAGACTGCTGCCCCAGTTGGGAAGACTAGAAGACTTGACAGATAACTAGAATGTTCTTGGGAGGCTGAGGCAGGAGAACTAATGAGTTCATGACCAGACTGAACTGCATAGTTGAGACTCTGTCTCAACGACCCCCAAAATTTTAACAAGGAAATTCTGGAAATGAAAGAGTCATAGAGGGGCTAGATACTCTAAACATTCCTGACTGACTGGATATTGAGTACACATTTGACAACAACAATTAAAAATTACTGGCTCGCTACTATGTTAGGCAGATACACGGGGGCCCCAGAAAAGGCCAGGTTAAAAATTAAAGTAACTATTGTTTTTAAAACCGTGAGAACCAGGCATGGTGGTACATACTTATAATCCCAGTACTTAGGAGGCCGCGACAGGAGGATCATTGTGAGTCTGAGACCAGTCTAGGCCAGAAAGTGAGTTCAAGGTCAGCTTGAATTACACAGCGAGACCCTATCTCAAAAAGATAATAAATAAAAACACATACATATTATGGCAAGATCTGAGTGGCAGTACCCTAATGAAGGAGAAATTCTTCCCATTATATTAAAGTCAGACAAGTTGCTTGGAAAAGCAAATACATATAACAACCATAATGATAACTCTCAGGAACAAGGGAAAATCAATCAGAGTTGTCACAATGTTATCCCATGTATGTATATGCAGTTTTTAATAAAAATATTATAAAACATGTAAAGAAAAAGAGAAATGTAACCTTTACATAGGCAAGAAAAGCAATAGGAAACCATTTCTGAGTAAGCCTTATATTCTAAAGAACGCTTCAAAACTAATATATATATATATAATTTCAAGGAATTAAAGCAAATCATGTTCAAGAAATGAAAGGAAAATACGGTGACAATGATCCAACAAATAGAGAAGATCAATACAGAAACAGAAACAAACAAAATGAACCAAATCAAATTCTAATGTTGAGCCAGATGTGGTGACGCACACCTGTAATCCCAATATTTAGAAGATTAAAGTAGCAGGAGGATTGCTTATAGTCTGAAGCCAGCCTGGGCTGCACAGCGAGTCCAGGCCAGGTGGGACAGGGAGATAGCTCAGGGAGGTTCTGAGTTCAGTCTCCTGGGGATGGAGCGAGGGAGAGGAGGAGGGAAGAGGAAGAGGGAGGGAGAGGGAAAGGGAGAGATTGGAGGGAGGGAAGGAGAGGGGGGAGAGAGAAAGAGAGAGAATGAGAATATGAATAAATGAATTTGATGACACAATGAGAAAAATCATGTATCTCAGAGTGGAAAGTTTTATAAACAGAGCCGTAGGCACCCAAAGCAATGACACTGAGTAGTATGCCAGCAAGCATGTAACGGGACTACTATAAACTAGGGAGCGAGAGGGGCAGAAAAATATTTGAAGAAATTTTGATTAAATCTTTCCAAATTTGATGAAAACTAATCTATAAATCCAGAAAATTAAAAAGAAAAAACTCAAAGAGTATATAGATGCATATAGAATGTTCACTACCATCAAACATAGTTCAAAGGAAAAGAGGAACTCCTGAAATAACAAGCACATAATAATACAGTAAGTGACTTCTAATCAGCGGGCCACCTTGCATTCTTGAAGGGCCTGTCCCACTGCACAACAGGACTGGATCTGGTGCAGAGAAACTTTGGATCTGAGAAACGGGATACGTCCAAAAGGGGGTCATCCTCTGGCTCATCACATAATGCATGTTTGTGGGGAACCTGGCACTAAACCATACTTAGACAACCTGCTTCTGTGTCAGTGTTTTGTACAAAGCAGAGCAGCTGCCTTGCTGCAATCTACTGAAAGTCAGCCCTAGACACAAGCGTTTGCAAAATAAAAGAAATATATATAGCTAGAATTCAGCAAGTGCCGTATTTCACTGGAGGCAAATATTTAACTGAAAAGGGGTCCCACTCTTCAGAAATGAAGGGAAGATGAAGATGTTCCAAGACAAGCAGTGACACAGAATTTGTTGCCAGGAGGAGCCTTACCTTATACAAAATAATAAGAGAACTTATTTAGCTTGAAAGGAGATGACTTGTTAGAGTTTACTTTAAATTTATAGGGGCAAATTTTTTTACTTAGTAGAAATGGTAAATGTGTGAATAAAGGAATTTATGCTGGACAAAAGGTGCTCTACGTATTTGAAAAGAATCAAGACAATAATAATTTAAAATTTGAATGTTAAAAACTAAAAGAGGCTGGGGATTTGGCTTAGAGGTAGAATGCTTGCCTAGCAAGCTGGAAGTCCTGAGTTCAGTCCTCGGCACCAAAAACAAAAAATAAACCTACCCTGAAAAAAAAAATTCAACCAAAAAAAATACAATAAAATAAAAAAATACCAAAAACAAACAAGGTAACTGCACACACAACCTTTAAAAGAAAAAATTAAACTACATTGCTAGCTGAGCATGGTGGTGCACGCCTGGGATCCCAGCACTTGGGAGGGTGAGGAGGGACAATCACTGTGTGTTCAAGGCTAGCCTGTGCTACATAGTTTAATGGTACAGCATGTGCAAAGCTCTGGCTTTGATCCCAGTGCATTTATGCACACACAAAATCAACAAATCAGTGAAAATGATTAACTAAAAATATAAAATGAAGAGACAAAAGAAAACCAAAGAAACATGAAAAATATAGAAAACAGCAAGATGGCAAATGTCAATCCAATCATATCATAATTACACTAAATGTGAATGGACTAAACACTTTAATCAAAAGGCAGAGATTGACTTTCATTTTTTGCTTCTCTCCTTTTTTTTGGTACCAGGAATCTAACATAGGACCTTATGCTTGCCAGGCAGATGCTTAAGCCACTGAACTATCTCCCCAGCCTTACTTTCATTTTTTGATTATCTTTTTGAGACAGGGCTTCACTGTGCAGTTCAGGCTGACCTTGTGAACTCACTACATAGCCCAGATTGGCCTTGAACTCACAGCAATCCTCCTGCCTCAGCCTTTCTAGTGCTGTGGTTATAGTTGTGTGCTACCATACCTAGCAAACTGACTCAATTTTAAAAAGAACTTACAATACGGTATGTACAAAAAATACATTTTAGATTAAAAAATACAAAACAGTTTGGAAATAGTAGCATGGAAGAGAAGTTATACTAATATAAGACAAAGGGAGAGCTGGCAAGATAGCTCAGTGGCCTAAAGTGCCTGCTTAGGCAAGCTTAGACAAAGCACAGGGATCTCGGTTCAAGCTCTGCCCTCAGGGTGGGCTAGGCTGGACCCCCCCCCCAAAAAAAAAAACCCCACAAAAGGAGAGTGTTATGGTTTGTGCACAGGTGTCCCCCCAAAGCCTCATGCAGTAGTGGGGAGCTTCTGGAATTTGTAATTGATTATTGTGGAAAAGGGTACTGCACCTTCCCTGGGGCAGGTGATTTGCATTTCAATGTAAGGAAGGAAGAGAAGTTAGCTGCTTGAGCACCTAGCTCTCCCAGCACTCTTGCTCTTAGCTGTGGCCAAGAAAGGTTGCCCTCTGCCATGTGCCACTCTGCCTTGGAGCCAGCTGAATACGGATTGAAACCTCCAGTAACTGTGAGCTAAATAAATCTTTCCTTCCCTCATTTTTAGTGTTGGGTATTTGTCCTAGCAACGAGAGAAGAGTAACTAAGACAGAGAGCAAGTGTAGTCATTGACAGTGTGCCTACTCTGTGTAGAAACAGAATTAAAAAATTAAAAAAAACAAAAACCCACGGATAAAACAGAACAAAATCAGCATGTTTTGTAATAATGAAAGGGTAAATGTATCAGGAAAACATAATTAAACACATACATACACCTAAAAAATATTACTCTAAAATACATGAGGCAAAACTTGACAGAAATGAAAGACAAAACAGAAAACTCAAAAATACTATCAGAAAGGGCAGGCCAAATAGCTCAGCAGATTAAAGTGCCTACAAGCAGGTACAGGGGGTGGGGGTTCAATCCCTGGGCCTGCCGTGCTGGCCCTGCCACCGCGGCACACTGAGACAGTAACTGAGACTGAGCATGGTGGTGCGTGTGTGCCTGTAAACCTAGCTCTTGGGAGGCTGTGAACAGGTGGATCACTAGGAGTCTGATCTAGTAGTAAGACCTTGAACACCCTATAGACTGCTCCCTAAAATACAAAAAACAAAAAAAAACAAAAAACCCATTAAAATTAGAGCTATCATATACAACTGGTGATAATGTGAAAATTTCAAATCCATTTTGAAAACAGTTTGGCTAAGTCTTTAAAAGTTAAACATAAACTTACATGACCTAGCAATTCTACTCTTAGGAATCTAGACAAGGGAAAATGAAAACATATCCACATAAAAACTTACGTGTGAATCTTCATAGAAATACTATTTATTATACATAAAAACTAGAGTCAAATTAAACTAGTAAATGCAGAAACTATACTACACCTATACAATGGATCAATCTAGTTCTCTACTAACACTTCAAACCTTCAAAAGCATTATGTTAAACGAAAGAAGCCAGGCACTAAAGGCCACATACACATAACACCATTCCTAGCTAAATTTTTATAAAGTTACATCTATATAGATACTGATTTCTGAATCTCTCCCCAAGAGCTTTGCTCTCTGCTTCTTGTCACCTTTGCCTCCAAAGAACGAATTAACCATAGGGAGACAAGAACAAGAAACGTCATGGGTGCTTCCCAGCAAAAGTGGATGTGGAAACTTCCACTTTCAACATCCAGGACAACTAAAACCTATTTCTGGTGTTTCTATTGACTAACCCTACTTTGATAAAGTAAATATTATTTTTATATAGCAATTTTTATCAGATCACAAATTCCCAGGACAGAAACTAGAACCTGAGAAACTGACAGGATCTAATTGAGAGGCTAGAAAAGCAGCTTTACACACATTTCAAGACTGCACCTAAAAATCCCTGCTCTGCTTTTAGAGAATACATTAGTTTTAGTGAAAAATATAATAAAGCAAGTAACAGACAAGAAATATATCCATCAGTAGACAAACAGTCAGCAAGTAATTTTTCCAGTTGAAAAGAAACTCTGAAGTGTCTCATGTATTAAATAGCAACTACAACCATAATAAAGAGTATACACAAAATGGTAAATGTATGAGACAAAATTTAGCAGGTGAAGTAGTCAGAATTTTTCAAAAATTTTACTACTCTTGAAAAGCTACTGCTCTTGAACCTTTACCTAAATCTTCTACATTTTTGAATTACAAATTTTAATCAGTTCTTAAGATATAGGGAGAATATCTGCTAAGTTTAAGGAGATTTTAAGATTTTTGCCTGTTTTCAAAGGTATTTATCAAAGTTCATCCTTGACATACTAGTTATCTACCACTGTAGTAATCAGATAAAATTTAACTAGCATATTTCCAAATTCATTATCTTATCTACAAATATAATCTTTTTTTTTCACATCAGATGGGTAATGTGCCCATGTCGTAACAAGATTTGAGGGAGGCACCTCTCATGCATAACGCATGAACGCCCAATCATCACACTCATGTATCAAAGGATCTACAAATATAATCTTTAAGGCTTTCAACATGCAATTGGAAACAGTTCTTTGTGTTCTTACACGTACACATGGCTGAATAAAAAAAAAACAACAACTTTCAAATAAAAAAAAACCTCACACCATAAAAGTTCAAAAGTTCACTAAACAGGGTAACAAATTATCTTAGCAATCAGAGTGCAAGGGGCCAGCCAGGTAGCTCAGTGGACTGAAGCACTTGCTTAGCAGGCCCAGGGACTGGGGGGTTCCATCCCCGGCATGCCATGCTGGCCTTGTCCCTGGGGCACACTGAGCCAGTGATTAAGACTGGTAGTGGTGGTGCACACCTGTAATTCCAGGGCTTGGGAGGCTGAAAACAGGAGAATCACTGAGTCTGATCTGTGTAGTGAGACCCTGAAGACCCTCTACTAAATACATTAAAAAATAAGTAAGTAAATAAAGGAAAAAGAAATCGAGAGCAAAAAGACGTTAACTTATGGTAAAAGGGCATGCAACGTATAATCTCAGTTGTAACTCATCACTGGTTTTCCGTTACACTTCCAGCAAGCAATGATATAGGGCCCATTCGTCTTACTTTCAGAGGACATTTTAAACTATTATAAATTTACAAGAAACAGCAAGAAGCATATGTAAGAAAATGAAACTTTTTTCCACTTCACCATTCTTGAACTTTGTTCC
>PVKN010017147.1:0-17498 GCA_004027915.1 Capromys pilorides | reverse complement strand
GAATAACTATTGCAAAGACAATAATATGCTTTATATTAATTATTGTAGCCATCCTTGTTTTGAAACTGTTTCAATACTATTTTATCTTTTTTCTCATTAAAATAAATTTTAAAAAAGGAAAGAGTTATTGAGTTGAGAAGGACAAAAGAGGGAGTGGGTGAAAGAGATTTATCTGTTATGTGTTATGGTTTGTATCTAGTTGTTCCCCCAAAACCTTATGTAAATCATGGGGCAGTCAATCATACACTCAAGGGGCAGGGCCAGAGGACCAGAGTGGGGCTTGACTAGGGTGGGGCCAGAGAGGCACAAACTGTTAAGTTGACAGCATGCACCTCACAATCCATCCATTCCAATAAACCTTTCCTTTCCTAAGCTTGTGTGTTGGGTATTTGTTCCAGCAATGAGAGAATAGTAACAAAGACAGAATATGGCACTCCAGGAGTGGGGCTGTTGCTGTGCCTAACTCTGACTATGTGGATCACAAACTTTCAGGAATAGCTTATGGGAAGATATAGGAAAGATTTGGAGGTGTCACCCACAATAGAAGCACTGGGAGAGTTTCTGTCTTTCTGTAGGGGAGGTTCTGGTCAGAGCTAAGACCAGAAGACTGACAGGAGTCCTGCCTGTGAAGACCAGGCTGGGGAGGTTTCTGCTGGGAAGAAGGACTGCATTGGTTGTTGGACTCCAGATCATCTGCATTGGTTGTTGGCAGAAAGCTCATCTGCATTTTTCACATGTCCAGACACTTTGCCTGAGACAGAGATAAAACATAAAGTACTGATTAATCTTTCAAAGGGAATCTCAAAGCAGTCAAATATTGGGGCAGTGCATGGTCATTGTTGGGGGCTGTTAGTCAAATATATGCTGAGAATGAAGAGCAAAGAACCCAGCAGAATGATTTAAAATGTTGTGAGTTTGGTCAGAAAGAAAGCATCCAGAAGGCTGTGGGCTGCAAAGATGGAGCTGAGACCTCCATTGCCCAGGAGGAACAGGAGGATAGAAAAGATGTCCTGAGGACATCACAGGAGGTGGCAGGTTCTGGCCCTCTTCAGCCTCAGAATCACAAGGGCAAGAGACTTTGCTTTAGGAGAAAGTCGCAGAGCCCTATGTTCCAGAATGGAGGAGGTGGCCACGCCAGCTTCCAGAATGGAGGCAGTGGCCACACCAGATTACAGAATGACACTGGCATAGAGAATTTGTTTCTTGCAATCAAGGCCAGAGTGCTCAGAAATCCAGGCACTTGACCCCTACAACTAAGACAGAGGGAAGCCTGGCTACTGCTCCAGCTGGCCGCATCTCTTGACATCAGCCATGTGGCATGGGTTTTAGGTGCATAAAAAATGCAGGATTTCTGAGGTTAAGAAGGCTTCCATCTCCATTTCAGAAGAAGGCCTGGGAGGCCAGGCAGTGCACCACAAGGAGGTCAGAGTGTAAACCTATGAGTGAGAAATCTACTCCATGGAAACCTCAGAAGTTTGGAAAAGCCAGGAACGTGGATCATCTAAGGAAAACTGCAAGGAAGGTGCAATGCCACCCTAAGAGAGAAACTATGAGAGCGACCACCAAGAGTGTCATAGAGGCAGAGCCACATGGAGCTCACAATTTGCCACAGATTGCTTTGGATGTTTCACATGGAACTATAGGACTTAATGTTTGCCCTGCTGGATTTTGGACTTGTTTTGGCCCCAGTGGTAGTGGTTTCTATCCTTCTTTGTATACCTTTTGGAATGGCAATGTTTATCGTGTGCCTTTGATTGTGGGATGCATTTAACTTTTTATTTGTACAGGAGCTCACAGTTAAGAGTTTGCTTTGGATCTGGGAGGAGATTTGGGACTTGGACTTTTCAGCAGTGCTGAAACTGTTGGGACTTTGGCAACTCTTAGAGATGGACTAAAATGTCTTTTGGACACAGGGATGTGCATGAGACTTTGGGGGTCAAGGGGTAGGATGTTATGGTTTGTATCTAGTTGTCCCCCACCAAAGCCTCATGTAAATCATGGGGCAGTCAATTACACAACTCAAGGGGTGGGGCCCAGAGGACAGGGTGGAGCTTGAGGGATGGGGCCAGAGAGCCACAAGCTATTAAACTGACAGCATGCACCTCCCCTGGACACCCCAGGCCTGGTGGCCTTCTTTGGAGGTATGGAGCCAATCATTCAGGACACAGTGGCGCAGTGTGTCGCGGTCTTGCTGTGTAATTCAGATTGCTTTAAACTATGAAACCTCCAATAGCTGTGAGCTAAATAAACCTTTCCTTCCCTAAGCTTGTGTGTTAGGTATTTGTCCCAGCAATTAGAGAAGACTAACTAAGACTGTACATGAGCAGGATGGTTTGGACACTGTAGCATGCATTTCTGCTGGTCTATGGAAAAAAAAGCAATTAATGCTTTAATTTGTTTCATCTCCTTTTTACAATTGTTTCTTTTTTATGTTATCTTAATTTCTTATACATTTCTTTCTTTCTTTTCTTTCTCCTTCCAATTATACATGCATATATCTAGCAATATGAATAACTAGATGGAACACAAAACTATGTATTACAAGAAATATTGTGAAATTCATATTACTTTAAGAGAAAATTTGTATCACTTGTAATGTTTTCTGTTTTAACTGTAACTTGTACTCTCTTTAAAAAATAAGAAATTGTTTTTCTCAAAAGGTTAAAAAAAAAGAACTTAGCCAGGGCCAGTGAGATAGCTCAACAGTATAAGTGCCTGCCTGGCAAGTACAAGGACCAGGTTCAATCCCTGCTACCACATGCCATGCTGGCCCCACCCGTGGGTCAAGCTAAGCTGGCCCCTGAGACCGGGCATGGTGATGCACACGCATAATCCCAGTGCAGAGGAGGCAGAGGAGGCTGAGATAGGAGGATCACTGTGAGTCCGAGCTGTGCAGTGAGACCCTGTAGGAAAGAAAGAAAGAAAGAAAGAAAGAAAGAAAGAAAGAAAGAAAGAAAGAAAGAAAGAAAGAAGTCAACCAACAACAAATGCTGGAGAGGCTGTGGTGAAAGCAATCCTTCCCCACTGTTGCTGGGAGTGCAGGCCGGTATAGCCATTATGGAAATCAGCATGGAAATTCCTCAAGAAGCTGTGATTAGAGGTCCCATTCAAGCCAGCTATTCCCCTCTGAGATATTTTTCCAAAGAAAGAGCTGAAATCATCCTACTAAAGTAGTATGTGCACCCATACTTTAGCAGCACAATTTGTCATAGCTAAATCTTGGAAACAACCAAAATGTCCATCAACTGAGGAATGGACAAGAAATACATGTTAGTGTTATGCAATGGGTTATTATTCAGCTATAAAAAAGATAAATTCAAGGCTTTGGTAGATAAATGGGTGCAACTAGAGAGTATATTGCTAAGAGAAATAAATAACATCGACATGTGCAAACATCAAATTATCTTGCTTGTATGAGAACCTGGAACAGTAAATACAGTCTGAGAGGTACAACACATACTATGAAAGGGAAAGAGTTTGTTCAGTGGGAAGGAAAAGCTGAGGTGAGGAAAAGGGGAAACGGAAGGAGGGAAAAAGATATATTTCTGTATATATGCAGGGTAATTAGGGTAGGTGGACTCTCAGTTCCTGCTGCTCTTCTGAAAGGAGCAGTTAATGCTTTTTAAAGCCTTTTTTATTTTGAATCTTACTTTTTCTCTTGAATGTCTCAACATTTTTCATCAAGGTATAAAATAGAACTTGATAAGCCAGTTTTCAAAGAAACAATGTAAAGAAACCTTTATATTTTATAGTTGAAGCATTAGTGTTTTCAGAATAAAATTATGTTCAACAATTGTTTTCCATCATTTAAAGTCACGCAATTACTTTTTTTTTTTTTTTTTTTGTGGGACCAGGGTTTGAACTCATGACCTTGCACTTGCCAGGCAGGCATTTGTGCCATGGAGCTATCTTCCCCGTCCCCAGCATATAATTACTTTAAATGGCCTCATATGGCAACAAAATACAGTAATTTAATTTAAGGTTGCTTTCTGTACTGTGAATTTAAGAGAATGTATATTACACTCATCACTACCAGTCAAAACAGAGTTTTAAAATGAACAGCTCAAGTCATCCCGTACATGTCACCAACCTTTTCTCCTCACCCTCAATATCAGACTTTGAGGAAACAATGTGATCCTTGTGCTGCTTAATCTTCCATTCCCTCTCCCTGGTCTTATAAGCACGAACAATAGCCATTTACACCGGAAACTTCTTTCCCTTTTGTTTACAGAAATGAAACTGTATCTACATACCACAATGCATAACATGTACATTTCATTAGCTATTTCTCAAAGTGCATATTAGAATTTTAATGAGAAACTTATACAGGAAATGACTTTTTAATGTTGATAATTAAATAATTGTTTCTTCCTCATGTTATAAAATCTAAGCTTAGTGTGTGTGTGTGTGTGTGTGTGTGTATGTGTGTGTGTGTGTGTGTGTGTGTAGAGTCTCACTATGCTGCTCAGACTTGTAGTGATCCTCCTATTCTCAGCCTCCCTACTGCTGGGGTTACAGGTGTGAGTCACCATGCCCACTCCGCCGCTGGCTCAGTGTGCCAGGGGGCAGGGCTAGTGCAGCATGTGGGGCCAGGAATCCAACCCTGGCACCTGCACTTACCTAAGCAAACACTTGGTTCGCTGAGCTATCTTGTCGGCCCTAAAATCTAAGCTATAAGAGTAAGGATATCTTTAACAAGCATATTTACACGGAAATAATAATGTGGTCATTAGATTTACAGTGGCATTGATATAAGGGAAAGAAACTCCCAACCTGAAAGGTATCTGGTACAAGTTTGTGTTTTCTAAAACCAAAGAATGAATTTTAGGAACAACAGAGGTTAAGAGCAGAATATATTTATTGAGGGACGGACAGCTTCTGTCTGAGAGACAGAAGAGGACCTCAGTGGGTCGCCAAGGACTCTGCCTTTCCTAGGGATTTTTATAGAGCAAAACCACGAGGTGAGGCGGTTCTAAGGTGGGAAACATGGGAACTCGCTAGGTGAACATGAGGTGGGACAGAACTACGATCAACCAATAAGGTTACAAGCATAAGCACTCAGGTAAAACTGAGTAAATCGGGATCAAGTGGGGAAGGGAGTTATGTAGCAAGCGCGCTCGTGAATACTGGTCAGGGGCTCTTCCCGGAGAGGGCGGGGCTGGGGGCCCTTCTGGAGACAGCTGGGTCATGGGCTCTTTCTGGCCTTTTCCAAGGTCATGGACACCTGTTTAGAATACCAATCCCCGACGTCCATCCCTAGGCAGGTGCATTTGTCTCAGCTCTTGGCCAGTGAGTCTGGCCCAGTGCGGAAGGGTCTGCCCTTCCCACAGCTACAGGGCTCTGTCTGACCCTCTGCACCGGCCCCCGGAGGGCCCCGCCTACAGCAGCATTCTACAGATTTGAAAAGGAAGTAGTATGATACACAGTTGCTGACTTTTTGCTACCATTTATCTGAATCAAATTTTATACATTATTACCTTACCAATTCTCTCGAAGGATGACAGATGGTTAGTACAGTATTTCTTTGATGCAAATTATGCCAAGCATCTTTGTGAGGACACAGTGTTCGGGGTGGGGGGCCGCCTTCCCTATCAGCAGTGCGATGTCCTAGCCCCGTCTTTCAGAGATGCCCCTGTGCTGTGTATTTTGTATTCTCAGCCACTGGTGCAGACTCATGTGTAGAAATCTGTGATAATTACTTCACTGAAGCCCCTTTGCTAGTTAAAAAGACAATTCTTTTTCGTGGCCTCATCATATTAAGATGAAACTCCATGAGGAGACCACGGCTAGGATGCCACAATGTTTAACTGTACATTGTACTGGAGAGGGTGTTAATGTTGAAATTGTTATTGCCAAACTTCACAAAGCTAAGGAAGACCAAACGTAGAGTGTTGGAGCCTATAGTGCTAAACTGCATTAAAGTGAAACCGGGTTCCCCGCGGCCCTTCGGCTGCGCATAGACTGCTCCTGCCAACGCACAGGTTCCCCTGGGCAGGGCTGTGGCCCAGAGGCAGAACACTAGAGGAATGTATGCCACACCCCTGTCCATCTCTAGGCTGACCCCAAGAAGTCCCGAAGGAAAAGGAGTTTTGTAGGTGTTTATTGTATTATTTAAATCTTACTGTATAAACACTGGTGGGCATTATGAGAGTGGGCATAAAACCATATTATGGAGAAAATCTGTAATATATAGGATTTCCCAGTATATTTGACTTTTACTGCCAGCTTCGCTGAGCTTTTGAAGCCAAGTGGAGAATTCTGAGTGAGTCATGATCTTCAAAATGCCTCTTACAATCTGAAAAATGCCTCATTCACTAAAGTACCTTTCAAAAGAAAGCAGGTCCTTCTAAAACCTGTTATCACACTACTATCAATCTCAAAATTAAATTACCTGAAGAAGCAGATGGAAAATCAGCTCCCTGCATGGTATTCTGCTTTTCTTTGAAGAGTTAGAACTCATGAGCTATGGAGGTTTTATAGCTTTATTGTTGAATACCCTACAGAGAGCACTTCTGTAAATTCTTTTTAGCAAACTATTTTTTCTAGAGTTGTTAGTTCATTAGCTGAGGCTTCATCGCTATGCTGTGTCCCCTCAATACCAAAGGGAATTACATGGAGGGAAAGAGATGGGCATCCTCCAAGAAGCAGATTTAACGTGGAAATGCTTGCCAAACACAACAGGGCAAGGACGGTCAGCTCTAGAATTAAGAGTCATAGCTAATCCAGTCTCTTGGTTTTGTTTTTCACTTGTAATCCCCAGAGTAAATTATAGAGAATGAGACTGATTGAAATAACCAAAGAAATCATGTCAAAATTAATTTCTCATAAAACACTCTGGAGGGGCCGGAGAGATAGCCCAGATGCATAAGCACCTACCTGGTGAGCACAAGGACCCGAGTTTGATTCCTGGCCCCACAAGCTGTGTGTTCTCAGCCCCAGATGCAGGTGCTCACTGTGTGGCCCCAGAATTCAGTGTGGTGGCACATGTCTGCAAATTCCAGCACTCACCTGTAATCCCAGCACTCTCCTGTAGTCCCAGCACTCTGAAGTTTGAGCCAGGAGGATCTCTGCAAGTTCGAGACCAGCCTGAGGGCTACAAAAAGTGACCAGAAGGCCAGCTCGAACTGCACAGTGAGACCCTGTCTCAAAAAAGCAAATAAATAAATAAATAAATAAACACTCTGGATTATGCATTTGATTACATGGGCTTTATTTTATAACATAATTTTGTGCTTACCAGCATATTATAGACATATTTCCAGGGTCATTTAGACTTTTGTTCAATAATTTTAAGTTTCTATATGACACTTATCATATGTAATTCTAACCCATCTCTCTTTTGATTGACTATTTAGGTAATTCTCCTTTCTTTCCCACTTCTGCTTTTACCAATAACAATACAAATACAGAAAAATCTTTGTACCTGTTAAAACAGGTGTAAGTAATTAAAGTTATTTTATAAGTGTGAATGCAGATGATACTGTAAAATCTATTTACTAATCTTCCAAGTCACACTCTAGAAGTTTCTGCTTTCATGTCTGTGTTGACAGAAATGAACTCTAAAAAAAGTAAATGGAGTCTTACTTCTTCAGAAAATTCTTGGATAGAATTCCCTAAATTAAATTGGTCAACTGGCTTCTCTGTGTTTTAATTTTTGTATTACCTTATGACGCCCATTTTTAAATTTACAGTAAAGTGATTTTCATGGCTTCATGGAACTTATCTATATACCCAGCCAAAAATCATGACTTAGAGGGCCAGGGAGATAGCTAAGTGGCATAAGTGCCTGCCTGGCAAGTGCAAGGTCCTGGGTTCAATTCCCGGTATTGTAAAAAAAAATAACAAAATCAGGGTTAAAACTTCTCCCAGGCGAGGTACGTTCAACCCCTTCTCTGCTACCACTGCCAAACACCCTTGGTCAACGTTTGCTACTGATGGATTAGTTTTGTCTTTTCTAAAATGTTGTGAAATTAGAATCACACACTATGTACACTTGACTCGATCTTCTTTTTAACTAACTTTTCAAGCCTTGTCACAAACATGGGTATTGGGTGTTTGCTGTACCATATTGCTACATAGAAAGTATTACATTGTTGACACTGTACATTTCTCTCGCTAATTCTTATTTGAAAACAGTTAATAATAATAAAAGCCTGGGCTCTTTGTCTCCTGAAGTTGAAAAATAAAGGGAGGAACTGAAGAACAAAAGGAGGAATTTTGAGCAGTGTTTATTAGAAATAATAGTAAGGGAAAAGTTCTTGGCAACAGAGGTGGACCACTACAGCCAGCTTGGTCTTGGCCTTGCAAGATAGGCAGAGCTCACAGGGAGTTGGCGCAAAGGACATGTGTTCAAAAGAGTTAAAGAGCAACAATTCCTCTTGCATTTCTAATGTTTACTTCAAGTCCAGTCCATGTCTAGAGGTAGGGGTGCTCTGTGGCTCACCCGGTGGAGCTCCTTCCCAGGAAGAGAGGCCCTTGCCTCCCTCTTTGCTGTAGCTTGGATCCTTCTTCCTGTGGTTACGTTGGCTTCTCTAAGCTTAGCCAGCTGCTTGAGGTAGTTTTTAGTGGTGGGCTGTTTCCCTTCATGGGACCCAATAGTTAAGCTACTGCTCTCACTCATGTCTCACAACTGAACTACTACAATTTGACAGGCCTTTGAATTCCTTCCAGTTTGAGGCTGTGGTGAGCAACACTTCTATGGAGGTTAAGTACAAATTCTGTGTTGACATGTTTTCATTTCTCTCACATAAATGTAAATTTCTAAAGAGTCATTCATTGAATTGTGAATGTTTAATTTTATGAGAATATACTGGCTTTCCATTATTCTTATCACATAGAGATTACCTCCAATACCATGAGTGCTCTAGCTTTTCCACTTTCTTGCCAAAATTTGATGCTGTTATTTCAATTGTATCCGTTTGGATGGAGAGCTACTGGTATTGAGTGTGATGCTAATTTGTGCACATTGAAATGTCCATGTAGTCCCCACTTTATTGATACTACATTGACTGATTCCAAATATTAAACTAATTTTATATTATAGAGAAAAATTTCACTTATTACAGGATTCAGTTTTGTTAGAGATTTGTATGTTTTGTAGACTTTCATATTGTTAGACCAATTGGGTTCTTGATTAGCTTCTTTTTTTTTTTTACTTTTAATAAGAAATAACAATGAGATAGTTTCAAAATGCATGAGTAGTACATCCCCAATAATTAATACAATACATATTGTTGTCCTTGTAGTAGTTATTCAAAGTACAGGATGCAAACATGTTAATTTTTCTAATCATTATTGGCACAAAAATTTCTTCTCATTGAACTAAGAGAAAGTAGTTGCATACATAATTCAAGGTTCCATAATCGTAGTGTGCTATTGGCAGAACTGGCACTGTCAGAAGCTATTGATTTAAGCCTTTTAGAGCTCAGCATAATAATCTAGCCATACTTTTTATGCCTCATGATTAAACTTTTCTGCTGAGTGTTTAAGGGCAAGTTAAAGCAAGACCTGTATAACAGAACATGTAACTTTTGTATCTCCCAAGGTCAATCAAATCCTCTCAGAATTTACCTTGAAACCATGTACGGTGCTTTGTAGAACTGTTTCCAGTGTCAGCCATCTGAATGAGTCACAGCCATTGTTTGATCAGTTTGCTCTCTGTGAAAGCCAGAGGGAATGTTTTCTCTCTAGGTGACTCTCCTTAGGCACATTATGCATCATCAATCCCTTTCCTCTGTGGCCGCATGATCTCCTTGAGCAGAAAATTTGGAACATGATTGAATTATAGGATGTTACAGCACAGGTTCTTTTATGTCCTGAATCCTCACTAACCTTGAAGGGATAGGGCCAAAATATTGGCTATCCTTGTGCCCTTCTATTTCTCTAATTTTTGATCTATAAACTTATGTTCTTAACTCTTCAGAAGAGAAATTTAGTGATATTACTACTCTATAACATAGATACTTGAGCTTAACATAACTGTCTTTCTGAATATCAAACATCTTACACTTAACTTGGAATCACTATTTTCCACCTATCATTGATATTCTAATAAATCCCTATAGAACATGATTAAAACAGTTACACATTTTTACACAGAAATTTAGAAATCTAAATATACAAAATTGTGGCCAGTCAATCCTATGCATTTTTCCTTGTCTCTTATTCTCTTTTAATACCTTTTTTATTTGCTTTTGTGGTAATCCTAGCCTTAAGAGTGTGCTACAGGGAGGGCCCTCTCTTGCACACTGCCTGTGAGTAGCAAACGCAGTCACAAGAGTGTTCTGCACTTGAGTCCATGCTCCACAGTTCAGGAAGGTCACTCAGATGTTCCATTTCTTCTCTTGTGAATTTTGGCTATTTGCAGCTTTGAAGAATGTCTTTATTTCATCCAAGTTAATTTACTGGCATAAAATAGTTCATCAGAACCATATTATCATTTTAATATAGTATCAATCTTTATAATCTCTAGACTTTTGATATTGATAGCTAGCACCTCCTCACTGTTGATCTTGGGGCCGGGGATGTAGCTCAGTGGCATAAGTGCCTCCCAGGAAAGCTCAAGGTCCCAAGTGTGTCCCCTGTCCAAAACAGCCAGAATTATCTATCTTTTAAAAGAATCAATTTTGTGGCCTTTGCCTCTTGCCTTGTCTTTCTTTGGCTTTAAATTGCTCTTCTTTTTTTTTTCTAACCACCTGGAGATGTTGATTTTAGACAGTTTGTTCTACATGATCATTCAAAACCTTTAATTTTCTACTTTAGTTTCATCTACTTTCGTTTCATCACATATGCTGTGGAATGGTAATGTGTATCTTGTGCCTTTGAGTGTCAGATGTGTTTAATTTCCATTTGTATAGAGGCTGACAGAGACTTGGGACTTGGACTTTTCAGCAAATGCTGAAACTGTTGGGACTGGCAACTCTTAGAGATGGACTAGAATGTCTTTTGCATAGAGGGATGTGCAGGAGTCTTTGGGGGTCCAAGGGTGCAATGTTATGGTTTCTGTGTGAGTGTCCCCTCAAAGCCCCGTGCAATCATGGGGTTGTGTTATGGTTCATGTCTAGTTGTCCCCCCAAAGCCTCATGCAATCATGGGGCAGGAACTTCTAAAGTTTGAGACTTGAGTCATGATACACTGGGATTATGTGTTTTAGTACTGATGGGGTTATTGGTATGGCCTAAGGTAGATAGGCTAAGGCAGAGAGACTGAATGTAATATAAAGAGATACAGAGAGACAGATATGGTTGTTGCTCTCTGCTGCCCTGGTTGGTCAGTTGACTCTGTCACCATATTGCTGTTGTTACACCGCCATGAACTGGATGCTCTCTGCCCTGTTCCATTCAGCCTTGGGCCAGCTGAATATGGACTGAAACTTCCAGCAACTGTGAGCTAAATAAACCTTTCCTTCCTTTATTTTGGGTGTCAGGTATTTATCCCAGCAACTAGAGAAGAGTAACTAAGACAGGCTGCTTCTGGAATTTGTAATTGATTATTGTGGAAATGGGTGCTGCCCCTCCCCAGGGGCTGGTGATTCTCATTTCAATGTCAGGAAGGAAGAGAAGTTAGCTGCTTGAGCTGTGCTAGCTCTCCCTGAGCTCTTGCTCTTAGCTGCTGCCATGGAAGGTTGTCGTCTGCCATGTGCCGCTCTGCCCTGGAGTCAGCTGAATATGGACTGAAACCTCCAGTAACTGTGAGCTAAATAAACCTTTCCTTCCCTCATTTTGAGTGTTGGTATTTGTCCCAGCAACGAGAGAAGACAACATATATTTGCTATGTCTTTCTTTTCAAGTATAACTAGGCTCAAAATACGATCTAGCCTTCCTTATGATTGATAGGCTAAGATGAGCATTCCTAAATATTTAAGGACTTCATATTTTAAAAAAAGTATTTCTAATTTAATGCTACTATGATCTGAACATATATTGTCTGAATGCTTTAGTGCTTTTGAAGTATGTTGAATTTTTATGTTTTGATTTGTTTTATGTTTCAACAAGTAGCCTAGATTGGTTAATGGCTCAAGTATACTGAAAAATAATGTTATCTGCCTTACAGGGTGGAGCAGTCTATAAATGTCAAAATAAGTTCCAGCTGGTTAATAGCATTGTTCAAACCTTCAATGTACTTATTAAGTTTTCTTTCTTTCTCTCTCTCTCTCTCTCTCTCTCTCTCTCTCTCTCTCTCTCTCTCTCTCTCTCTCTCTCTTGTATTTAGTATAGGATCTATAGGGTCTCACTACCCAGATCAGACTCATAATGATTCTCCTGTTTTCAGCCTCCCAAGTGTTGGGCTTGCAGGTGCATGCCACCATGCCCAGTGTCTATTGCAGCTCAGTGTGCCTTGAGGGCAGGGCCAGCACGGCACACTGGGGATTGAATCCCAGCCACTGTGCTCTGCCTAAGCAAGCACGTTAATCCACTGAGCTACCTGGCCAGCCCTGGTTTGTTTGTTTGTTTGTTTTTTCTATCTATGCTGCTGGTGACAGGAATGGTGCCATGTTCCCCTTCTCTTGTGGGTTCATCTGGTTCCTCTTAGATCTCTCAGTTCTATGATCATGAAGTCTTGATTTTGGTCATGCGCACTTACGATTACTACATCTGTTCTAAGGAAGTAGCTCTTGTAGCATCCTGAAATGTCCTGGTTTATCCTGAATAATACTTGTTGTTCTCAGTTTCAATTCATATTAAATTACACAGTCCTTTGGGCTGTCTCATAGAAGTTATTTAAACATTATATGTGCTTTTATCTTTCTCTTTAAATGAATTGTTTCTTTAAAGTTTCTTAGAGGTGGCAAATAATTTTTTTTCCCTCCATTCAGTTTATTAATCTTCATTGGAGTGCCTAGATAACTTTTATTCAATGGAATTATTAGTCAGATTGATTTTAAGCCGACCCTGTATCATACAATCCCTATTGACCACGTGTGTTTTATTCCTTCATTGCTCTCTTCTTGTGTTTCTGGATCGATTTAGCATTTTTTAGAATGCAGCATTTCACCTCCAGTCTGGCTTACTGCGCATCCGCCATGGTTTACTATAAGGTGCAAAGTGGGAGCTTTAAACTCACCCCTCCCCCATTAACATAACAATGCAGGAGTTCTGTACAATGCGAGCAGCTCACAGAGATGAACTTCTCCTACTCCTGCTCTTCTACTGTGCTGCCACTGCTGCGTGCTGTTCTCCACACAGGTTAGAACTACTTCAGGAAGTCGGCAGTGAGCCCGGTGTGTGGCACCACCCAGAATCCCAGCATTCTGGAGGGTCAGGCAGGAGGACTATTGTGAGTTCAAGGTCAGCCATTGAACCTTGTCTCAAAAAAGAAAATAAGCATCAATTTTCCTTTGAATTTTCAACTATTTTAGACTAAAATGGAAGCTCAAATACTCTCTTAGGGTTACCTACCTATCAACTACTGCAGATTCCCCGCATTCCTTTAGGTAAATTCAAACTTCTATTTAAGAATCATGCATCCTGGGGAAAAGAAAAGCTTCCATTTTTTGTTTGTTGAAACAGAATTTGATTCTGCCACCACTGGGAAGGGCTTCTTCAGTGAATATGGAATTTCAGGCTGATCAAGGTGCAGCCTGGTGTCATTTTCTTTATGTCTTCTCTACTTGAGCTTTGTGGCTCTGTGAATTTGCAGTTTTTGCCAAATTTAGAAGACTTTTGTGTGCGCTGCATCTGCCCATTTTCCTGCCATGCCTTTCCTCCCACACTTCTGTGTATCCTTAGAATGCCGGTTGATGACCTAAGCGCTGGTGAGGCTCTGCTCTTTCCCCAGCCTTTATATTTTAGGATGAATAATTTCTACTGGATTTTTAAATTTTATTAATTTCTTGCATAATGTCTTTTATCTTGAATTTTTTAAGTTAAACACTCTTTTTCATATCTGTCAATTACATTTTCTTCATTTTCCACTCTTCTTATATTGGTACTTTTTCTTCAAAGTTGGAGTTCCTTCTTCACAGCTTGGAGTCCCATTGCTCCTTCATCTCTGTCTTTCCCAAACCTCTCTCGGCACCTCGTTTTTCTTTCTGTCACATGCTCCATTCTCCACATGCTAGTACCTCGGGGGGCTCGACCGGCTTGTTCCTTCTGTGGGTCTCGCCTCTGCCTAGAGTGCAGGTCACACCACTTTTGAGCTTTTTGCAAACTTTGCAAGGATGCTCTGCAGGCTCTAGCCTACCCTTCTCGAGTCCCACTGCTCCCCTCTAATCCTTCTTCCAAGCTGTGGATGCCCTGGGCTTCCAGCTCAGTGTGGAGGTCTCGTGAGCTCCGCTGTCTAATTTTTCAGATTCCTGTCCATGTGTGCACGGCTGATGGCTCAGTGACAGAATCAAAGTCCCTTGCACATTTCTTTTATTTTTTGGGATCTTTCCCTATAATTCAAATTTTTGCACCCCAAGAATGCCAGGACTCTCATCTCTATCCCCTCAACTGTGTAGGACCACCTGAGCAACTTTCCTTGAACAAAGAGCAACTTCCCCATTTTGGCTGAGCCCAACCCATTTCCTTGCATTGGTGTGTATGGAGCTGGCTAGTTTTCCTCATCCTTTCAATTGGCTTTAAGCCATGCATATTGGTCTAGCTGAGGTAGGTGCTTGAGGACACCTTTGAAGACAGCACACATGTGTCGCTGATAACATCCTGTACCAAAACAGGACGAAGAGCCAGTGCTCCACATGTCAGCTGGGAACCATCCTCGAGACAGAGGCTATGACTTCCAGGGGCTTGGAAGATCACACAGCAGAGCCGAAGCACCAGGCCCCCGAAACACTGGACACTAGCTCTACAGCACAGTACAGATTACATTCTCTGCATCTCCCTCTCTCTGCATGTGGCAGAGGTAAAGGCAGGCCCCCACCTAGCACAGCTCACAGTTCTCACCTACTTCCCACAATTCTCAGTCATTCCTCCTCAAGCCGCTCCTCCTTCATGACTAAATAAAACCTGGGGGTGTGGCCTGGGTCACTCTCTTTGCTCTGGAAAGCCATCCTCATGGCTGGAGTTAGGGCCTTTGGCTCCCATAATTATAAATATGTTTTAATACCTTTACTTTCACCATGGGTTGCACTGGAAGTGGTAGGTTGGAATTAACTTGGTGGGATTCCAATAAGGTATTCCTGAGATTATTAATACAGACTTCTTGGATCTAGAGGAGAACCAGGAAGGGACTCCACATTCAGTACTCTGAGGTCTCAAAGCATGGCTTAAATTCTCTTTCCTGGCATTATTTTCTAGAAAGTTTCTTTGGAGAAGAAATCAAGTATATTCATCAGATTGTATTAGCACAGGAAAATATTTGAGACTGAGTACTTTATAAATAAAAACAACTCATTTAGTTCATAGTTGAGGAAACTCAACAGACATCTTAACAGACCACCTATGGCAAAGAGCATCACACTGAGGGGAGGACACATGACAGCTCCCACGCAGAAGACAGACCACGGGAGGAGCCCACGTCAGACTTCCACCTCCCACTGAGTTGGCGTCTTTCAGTTCTTTTCTTTTTTATGTATTTAGTACAGGGTCTATGGAATCTCACTGTGCAAATTGGACTCGTAGTGATTCTCCTATTTTCAGACTCCCAAGTTCTGGGATTACAGGCACATGCCACCACGCCTAGTCTCAATTGCAGTCTCAGTGCACCCCAGGGAATCGAACCCTGGCCACTGTGCTCTGCCAAAGAAAGTGCTTTAGTCCACTGAGCTACGTGGCCAGCCCTCTGTGTTTCTAACACGGTTTGATTACTAATGGTGGTTTACTTTATTGATGTAGGAAGTTTTGGGCCTGCCTTAAGGAAAACAAGTATATTTTGAGAAATGTTGATTCAGAGCATTTGGAAACCCACTATACAGGCATTATAGAAATTGAAACTCAGGCAGGGGCTGTGTGAGAGAGAAACAGATTCGAGAAGTTTCCAAATAACATAAGCCACTGATACAAATGAGAGTTCTGAAAAGTTGTGTGTAGAACAAGGAAGATAAAAGGACAATGTCTCACACTTCTAACCAACTCTCAAATGGCCACACAGGGCGGGGACCACGTCTCCAAAACAGGAGCCCTTCCTGGGGGCTCACTCGAACCCTACCCTAAAGAACCAAAGTGTTCCACAAAGGCTTCCTTCCTTCCTCTGAGAGCCAGTAACCTGTGCTGCATATGAATGCCCCAAACTGCTGCCCCACGTATTTCACCCACTTTCTCATTGCATGTGGAGAAAGTGCAAGCTCAGCCACAGTCACTCTGACATGATCTCTCCCTTGCTATAATTTTAACTTATGTTTCACCAAAGTAAGCAGTGTTGATAGGAGGCAGCCCTAGGGAGCCTGGTTAATGGGAGACGGATTCTCTGTGCTAGGCAAAGAGAAAACATGGCAGGCGAAGCTCAGCAGGTGGCACAGCAAGGCCACCATGGGCGGCTCGGAGAGGAGCAACCTGACCATGGGGTTGGGGGGAGGGGGACTGGGATGTCGCATGCAGCCAATGCATCACAAAAGAAGAGGTCTGTGATGTTTCTCCAGATACAGAGGTAATTAGCATCAGAACACTGTTCTAATCCTTTCTCCAGAACTCCGTGCATAAAAGAAACTGCGGGTCCTTCCTCAGGTGGCCCTCCGTTCTGGCATCTTGGCCGCAGCCACTTGGGTGTTCCCGGCAAAGCTCTGCTGTGGCCAGGTGCCAAACTGCTGCAGCAAGCAGGAGTCCCGGAGCTGCTCTGGCCGGGCCTTGGGGTTGCCTGGGGCCCACTGCGGTCATTCTCACCATCCGGGTGCAGTCATCACAGAGCACTGGTGGAGGGCCTGCAGCCGTGCCTGCACCGGCAACACCCAGTCGGCCGGCTAGGGGAGGACACGAAACACCGGCCCAAGGAGAACCTGCAGCTCGTCCTCATGCGGTCTGTGGATGAACTTGGAGTTGGGGTGACCTACCTGGTCTCAGGGATGGAATCTGTGGGTCATGACAAATTCCTTTCTCAGGGACTGGTTGTCTGTGCATCCCCCAAAACAAGAAGCTGTTTGAAGCCAGGCATGGTGTCGTAGGCCTGTAAATCCAGCACTTGGGAGGCTGAGGCAGGAGGATCAGTTCGAGTTCGAGACCAGCCTGGGCTACAAAGGCAAGGTCAAGGCCAGCTTGAACTGCATAGCGAGACCCTGTCTCAAAAAGATGTAGAAGAAGAAGAAGAAGAAGAAGAAGAAGAAGAAGAAGAAGAAGAAGAAGAAGAAGAAGAAGAGGAAGAGGAAGAGGAAGAGGAAGAGGAAGAGGAAGAGGAAGAGGAAGAGGAGGAGGAGGAGGAGGAGGAGGAAGAGAAGAAGAGGAGGAGGAAGAAGAAGAAGAAGAAGAAGAAGAAGAAGAAGAAGAAGAAGAAGAAGAAGAAGAAGAAGAAGAAGAAGAAGAAGCAGCTATCTGAAGAGGAAAAATTGCTGAAACAAGCAGGAATATTAGCAAGATTCCAGACCAAGGCAGGTGAGGTGACAATAAAATTTATGAGAAGCTGTGACATGG
>PVKN010017146.1:0-17506 GCA_004027915.1 Capromys pilorides | reverse complement strand
GAGTTTGATCTAGTAGTGAGAACCTGAATACCCTATAGACCCTTCCCTAAAATTAAAAAAAAAAAAAATCAAGACATGAGAAATTGTGGCTGTGACAGTTGCTTCAAATGGGAGGTCCCTGGTGCCATGACAGCAAATGTCAGAAGTGCTGGCCTAGCAAGCAGGGAGTTAGGGAGGTGAAGACCACAAGTGTGCTCCAGGCAAAGGGAGTTCTATAGGGTCCCAGGTCGGGGAGATCAGGGTTTATTTGGGAAGTGGGAATCTCTGGAGTCTGTGGGGAGAATGGATAATGTGAGGTGAGAAGGTAGTCTGATGACTGAGTGGGTCTCTACCTAAAGTTCAGGAACAGGAGAGGAGCTTCAGTGTGGAGGAGGGATACACAGAACATGAAGGATTGCAGTGCCAGTCAGGCTGGTGTGTGGAGAGTGGTCTGGGGAAGCAGAGGCTAGGGGAGGTAGAATAGAAACCAAAAGAGGTGGGGTTGCAGGGAGGCTGGGGTGCTGGTGGGGAGTTTTGGGGCTTGGTCTCTGCTGGAGGCTCGGTGCTGGGTGCTGGTCTGCTCTAGCTGTAGTGGGGCAGTGGTGTGGCCAGATGCTGGCAGAGCCCATCTGACTGCAGGCCCCGTGAGCCTCCCGTAGGCTCTCCAGAGGCCTAGGGAAGAGAGAGCAGCAGGTCATGCTGCACTGTGACACCACCGTCTGTCTCTGCCACCAGATGAAGGATGAGTCCTTTGTGCCATGACTTTCTCTCCTCCCCTACAGTTTCCCACCCTGTTCACAGTCTCTTGCACTACATTTTCCAGGCACCAAGCTCGTTCCAGCACAGGACGTTTGTACCTGCTGCTCCCTCTGGCAGTCTTCCCTGATCTGGCCACACCTAAGCCCTTGTCAGCCATGAGTTCTGATCTCTTCAGAGCAGCCTGCTCCTATCCTGGTAGCTGAGCTGCCTCATCAGGACAGATATCTGAGGGAGACAGGAGGGGCGAGCTGCAACTGATTGCTTTTTTTGAGGGCTTAAGCATTGGCAGCACTAGATGAAGAATTTTGGCCTTGTTCTCCTGGCAGTGATACAAATCAGGTATTTGTGTTATCTCCATTTTGAAAGTGAGGACTCTTATGCTGCTGGGGGTAAATAGCTTTTCTTGAGAGAAGCAAGACTTTGTTATGGAGTCTGACCGATCAGTTGCAACTTCTCTGTCACTTGGGCTCCATTCCAGGGGAGACTTGGCCTTGTGGGGGATCATTCTTCCTAAGTATGGATCAGTGAAGGCAGGAAAGAGGCCATTCCATTCCTTGGACACTGAACATGACCTTGGAAACCAAAAAGAAGACTGTTTGGGACAGATGCAAGAACTCTTGCCTGACCTTGTAGAAAATCTCATTGCAGCATTCGGTGACTGTGGCTGAAAGTGTAAGCTGGCCTGTGATGGAGCATCACCCAATGTGTCTCTCTCGTGCCCCAGGGCATGGCTAGCGCTGGTTCATCCAGCAGCATGCGGGCTCCCTCCTGCTGGGTTTAGAGCCAGAAGGGGGTACACTTGGAGCGGCATGTGTGTCGTGCCACCCTGGAGGGAAAGCCTTTGAGAGAAGAAAGTCTACAAAGGAAGAAGGGCTTGAAAACAGCAGAGATCAATGGTCTTGAAGACATCCTTAGTCTCCTGGGTTAAGCTGGATCTGATGACAGAGTGACCATGGACTTACCCACCTCTAAGAGTTAACAAGTTTCCCTTTGCCTTAGTAACTTTGAATTGGGGGTTTTGTTACTTGCAACCAAAGGAATTCTAATTGCTACAAACTGTCAATGACTTGGGAACTCAAAACCTCTTTGTGGAGAACATGGGGAGCCACAGGAAGGTTTTGAACTAAGGAGTAGCAAGTACTGAGCCCTCATCTGGACAAAGTCTAGCAGTGCTTCTTAGGAGAGGAGCGGGTGAGCTGGCTCACATTCCCCCATCAGCTCTGCTACCCCCTCTGCCATAGAAGGCAAAGCTCTGAGCATCCACCACCCCAGCCGGCTTCATTCACAGGCATCTTCTCTTCTCCATGTGAAAGAGAATAGCTTCACGCCAAAGTGGTGTGGCAGCTTTCCTTAAACAAAACAGCCTTTCCCCTCCCCACTGCCAGGCAAAAGCAAGAAACTTCATTTAACCACCTGCAAGTTCCCTTTCATGGTCCCATGTCATTATGGAATGCTTTGATGAGGGCCGAGGACAGAAGTGGGGAGAGCACTCCACCATTACAATTAACGTGTTAGAGACAATGACTCCCAGCCAAGGCCCCTGCCTGTTGGGCGTGATGAAAGCTGGCCAGGTGGGGGAATTTGGAGGGGGATCTGCAGCATGGCCAGGTTGGGGCTCACTGGGGTGGAGACCGGCTGAATGGAACCCAGTCCTGGGTCCTCACTGGCTGTGTGCACACATGAGGCACTGGCCTCAGAGCCAAGGGCCGCGTGTCTGCTTCACACACTCTCCTGGATACTCCACGCTGTCTCATCACTGTGGCCCTGAGGGCTGGCTGTGTGGGCCATCAATGCCTGTTGCTTTTTCTGAGCCTGCTCTTTGTTTTGTTATGGTGCTGGTGATCGATCCCAGGTCCTTGCCTGTGCTAGGCAGGTGCTATGCCACTGGGCCGTAGCCCTGGTCACCTGAGCCTGTTTATTATCTATGAAATGGGCTGAGAATACTAGCTAGGGTAGTATGTGTCTGATCTGTATTGGCTGTAGCTGTCTCATTACCAGCAGTCACAATCAAAGGGCAATGACTGCCACCGAAATGGCCATGGGTACAGGACAAAGGTTAGCTGATGAGAGGTTCCTGGTGCTGTGGGAGACATAGATTTATGTTCCTTCCCCTCTTGGGGCATTCCCCAACAGTGTTGGGGGGTGATCACAGAGTTGCTTCCTGAAAGTGGCTGTACTAAGGTTCCTGCCTGAGATTTTCTGACTCGGGGACTGTAGACCCCTGAGATGTTGGGACAGAGAGGGCCCTGGGGGTCACCAGGGTCACCTTGTCACATCCAGCCAGTGCTGCCTGCAGCACTCATGCATCCTTGCCTGAACCCCATAGGAAGACTGGCCTTGTGGTTTCTGAAAGCATGGGGCCAGGTGCTCTTGGGGAAACCTTGCCTTCATTGCACCAGCTCCTCTGACAGGGACCCGACAGGGGGAGTGACATCATGTCTGCCCCATGATTCAGCTTCCCGATGCACTTTCCAGCAGGCACACTCTGCTGTGCCAGCCCCAGGCCCCACTTGGTGCCTGGAGTGGCTTTGGAAGGGCCTGGTTCTCAACCGGGTGCATGCCTGGGTGCTCTGTCACGGTGGGGCCTGGGTGTTCTCGTGTCTCTTGCCTTAATACCTCTGAAGCCATCCTTAGCACTCTTTCCCTTTCCTCCTCCTGCTGGACTCCCCATGCTCTGTCTCATTTCTGCCCACAAAGTGATCCCAGGGAGCTGTGAGAAGTGCCAAGCTGATCCTGCCCTTCCTTTGTTTCAATCCCTGCTGCACCTGCAAGGCCTGGCTCCTTCCCTTGTTGCTGGGGTCTCTCAGGCCCTACATCACTGCCGCCAGACCCACTCTTGGGCTTCTTACCAGGGCCTTTGTGCATGTGGTGCCCTTTGCTGAAGTCATTTTTTCCTCTCTCCCCTCCTCCTCTGGCCTGAGACAGAAGTTTCTGTTAAAAGCCCCATCAGCACATCCCATGCTGTTCCCTCCCCAGGGTGTCACTTTCCATTGTCACCTTCCATTGTCACAACTCCACTGAGCCTTCCCTGCTGGCAGCCCACATGGGCAGAGAGCATTGGCCCTGTGCCCTTTGTGTCATGGCTGCAGGAATCCCTTCCCCCCACTCTGTCTTGCCCTGCCAGGCAGCTGGGAGATTCCCAAGTCTAGGCCCCGGGGTCTCTGGGTGAACTGTCCCAGCTTCTCCGTGGCACATAATGGCAGCCTAATAATTAGCTCACCAATTATAGGCCCATAACAGAACCTTAATCAGAGGCTCATTGGCAACAGGGCTGCTTACTGGAAGTCTTTCTTCCCAGGCCCAGCCCGGCCCTCTTCAGAGAGCCATATTCTGGTGCGTAACAGAGGCCCCTCTGGTTCATCCAGGCACCCTATACTGAGTCTGCTGTCCAGGGAAGGCCCCTGTCCAGGGGAAGGTGGGCCACTGGGGTCAGGGCCAGTGGCAATACCTCTGTGCGAGGCCAGGCCAAGGCAGAGAGCAATGGGGAAACGTGCCTCATTATGGAGATGTACCAACTGGCGCAGCCGGGAAAGCCTTCAGGTCTGCGGCCGTGAAGACTTAATTGCCTTATGGACACCGGAAGAATGGAGGGCTTCTCCAGGGAGCGGTTCCTCGCCTCGTTCTTTCTCTCTCCCCCACAGGATAATGACAGGACTTGTGACTGATTAAAGGGGGAAGACAAACGCCCCTCTTGGGGGCTGGTGACAGGTTCCACCTACATTGAAAGTCTGTCCCCTCCTCGACTCCACTTCTCCTCCCACCGACTTTTCAGAGGTGATTTTTAATTGCTTTTTCCCAGGTGGAGAGAGGAGAGGAGATGAGGGAGGGTGAGCCAGGGAATTACTCATAGTTTGGTCTGTGTTTCCCAGCATCGTTCTGCTTACTGGGGTGGCTTCTCTAGAGACAGACCAGTGATAAAGTACTCAGGAGCTCAGGGATCGCTCCCCGGACTGCACCCCTCTGCCTATGCCTCTTCTCTCTGCCCCAGTTGCAACAACCCCTCCTCCTTCATGGAGTTTGTCCCATGAGGTCCCTGTGCCTGGAAATCATAACTCCTAGATCCTGGAGATTTGCTCCTTTTTGTCATGTAGACATTGCTTCACATGACCTGACTGCTCATCCCACTGAATATCAAGTGCACTTGTCCCTTGGTATCTGCTGTGAGACGGTACCAGGACCCACACAGATCTAAAACCTGGGTATGTTCAGCTCCCTTCCAGAAAACAACATAGTGCTTGCCTAGGACCTATGGGCATCTTCCCAAAAACTTCAGCCATCCCCAGATCACTTATAGTACCCAATACAATGTAAGCATTATGTAGATATTTGTTGCATTGTATTGTTTAGGGAATGGTGACAAGGAAAACTCTATACATGCTCAGTACAGACACATCATATTGGCAATATTTTGGGTCCATGGCTGGTTGCATCTACACACAAGCTTCAGAGAGCAGACTTCTCTGCTTACCGTGGATTTCAGTGCCTAGTCCAGTGCCTGGGCCCTACATCTTTGGAGAAATAGAGGGAAACTTGCTCTTATTAACCCATGAGTGCTGTCAGCCTGCAGGTCTGGCAGAAAGCCTCGCCTTGCTCTGTCTCGTCAGGGACAGGCCCCTCCTAAGACCTTGCCATCGACAATGGTGCCTTTCTGGAAGTCACCTCCATTTCCAAGCTGGCCCAGTGGGGCCAGGATAACGAAGCTGCTTTAACATAAATAATTTGCTTCTGAGGTATAAGAAATGGGGAATATTTTTAGAAGGCCTGCCCTCCTAGGGGAAGTAAATGACTTATGAAAATGGGATTTTTCAAAGTGGCCTTCAAGAGAAAAAGGGAGCTGTGTGTGATGGCCAAAATGGGATTCTATGAATTAGTGCCACTCATTATCCTGGCCGTCCGCACACAGCCACGCACACAGACACGCACACACTCACTCACTCACTCACTTTTCCTCCTGCCTTCCATTTCATGGTCTTAGCTCGAATCTGAAATAAAACCACGGCAGCCCTCCTCCCTGGCCCTCAGCGGCGGCCTGTCTGATTGGATGCCTCCCACAGCCCTGCAGACCAGAGCTTCAAGGAAGCGGCAGCTGGGGACACGCTGAGTCCTCGCTTCTTCAAGTGCGCGCCGTAAGTTACCTTGAAATGTTTTTTTTTTTTTTTTTTTTGAAAAAAGTATTTTAGGTTCAACAGACACTTGGGTTCCTGTTAACAACTCATTTAAGGAGAAAGTGGGGGAAAGGCATTCAGATCAAGGCTTCTTTAACAACATGAACCTCCTTACTTTGAACCCTTACAATATGGACGGGATGAAAGATTTCATGGAGACGCACATGGGTAAATGCGCAGGTGAGAAAGGACAGATGTTAGCTACAACCGAGACGCAGGGATCTTGGGCCGGGCTTTGTCTAGCCAATAATGGAGAATAGACATTGGAGGGTGGGGGGGAGTGGGAGACCCAGAAAACCAAGTCACAAAATCCACTTTTGTGGCCATTGTGTTTCCCCTGGGGTCTTGATCTACGGAAGATGTGCTGTTTGGAGAGCTAATAAGGCGCGTAGCTTCTTTGATAAGATGCGTTCTGAAAAACCAAGGTCTATAGGAGCCATCTGTTGCTGGCTCCCTGGGGCCTTTCTCCCCTATTTCCAGAATCTGGCCTCCTAGGGAGCACAGAAGTATCCTCCGCCCACCACCCAGCAAGCCCCAGGCCACCCTTCCCTGGAAGGCTCACCATAGCTTCCTGCTGCTCGTAGGGTCAACTCTAAACTCCCTGTCTGGTGACTGAGGTCCACCAAGATCTGCCTGGACTTGAACTTCTTTTCCTCAGCCGCTGACCTTCCCAAGATCTTGAGTCCAACCAGACTGGTCTCCCTGACCCCACTTCACTCTCACTCTTTCTTCTGCACTTGTCTGAGGTCTGCTCACCCCAGCAGACTTGCGTCTCCGGAGACTCTGAGCCACCCCAGTCCTCCCGAGCCTCCTTCCGTAGTCCTCACACACAGATCCTGTGTGCCCCTGACACACGTTGGTGATTGCCCATCTAGTCTGCTTTCCCTGAGAACTGACAGCTCCTTGGGGCATGCATCTTGCTTTGTTCTTGCCAGCCCATGGCACAGGGTCACCAGAGTGGGCACAGGGAGAAACCTCAACCTCCTCCAAACAGTGAACAGTGTCCGGTTTAGATGAGAGGATGCAGAGTTCATAGATGCGCCACCTTCTCCAGGAGACCCTCCATCTCCAAGGCTTGGGAGTAGGACTGTAGAGAAATTCCTGCCATGTTACTGTTACCCCACCACCCTAAAATCTACCAGAATTGTAGTCCTTGGGGAAAAGTCTGAACTTCCAGCCTCAGCCTTGTCTTAACTCATTCTTTCCTGTAATAGTTCATTCTTTCAACCAGTAATTGCTCTGTTGGCCACTATGTGCCAGGTGCCAGGGAGTTGGTGTTAAATGTTACAGACATGGTCTCCATTGTCTGGGGCTTGGAGACAAAGGACTGAGAACCACAGAAATGGTTGGCCTCAGTGGTGGCAAGTAGGGGCAGTGCAGAGTAAGTGCAGCCTGTGCTGAGTATTTAGTCAGACCTGACAATTGCTGCTCAAGGATGCTGTTTTACTTTGGAAGGGCTTTTAGCAGACCGCCCTTTGGCAGCAGCAACGAGAGCCAGCTCCTCTTTAGTGGACCACTTAATGGGATGCTGAGTTCAACAGGCTGATGGAACAAGGTCAGTTCTGTGTTCCTGTGGGGCTGAAGCGGGGCTGGTACCCCACGCACAGGTGGAGAAGTAGCTCCAGGTACCTGAACTTGTTAAGAACGTGGAGAAGATCAGAGCAGAAAAGAACTGTCCTCCGACAAAGGCCAGAGCCTGAGATGTTCCGGTGGACTTCTGTGCTTAGTACTTTCTCCTGTTGAAAGTCAGGTCCTTCTTTTCAATAAGCTCGAAAGTCCCATGCTAGGAGTCCTTCAAGGCCTGGATGACATCTTCCTCATGGGGACCAATTGCTCCCTGACTAGATGTATTTCACTTCCTTGATGTTTCTGCTAGGGCAGCTAGTGAACTGCCTTGGGTGATGATTCTACTGCAAATGTTTGCCTACCCTACTCACAGTGAATTTCAGTAGAAGTAAAATTAAGTCTAGTTCTTTAAGTTGCAAGGATTCTTGGGAAGGTGTACTGAGCAAGCATTTGACATGAGTGCCACAGCTTCCAAATCCAGTGGCCCTGCATATATTATTAACTGATCCAAGCCTTCGTTTCTATTGCTTCTGGATGTGGATTGAAAGCCCTGCTCAAAAGGCTCTTTTTGTGAAGGAGGGCACCCTCTCCTGCTCATTTCTGATGATTAAACCTATTCTTTTTTTTTTTTTTTTTCCCACAGTGCTGGTTACAGTTAGTAATTACATTTGAAAAATATTTAGTTGCTGTTTCTCCAACCCATCTGTGAGCTTCCTGAAGGTGGACCCTGTCTGTTTTGCTGAGTATAGAAACTGTGGGGCTGAACCCAGCCTTCGGCACGTAGGAAGAGCTCAGTGAACAGCTGTCACAAGCTGACCAAACACTCACAAAGGCGAATGACTGAGAGAAGCCAGGCTTCCTGCTGCCTCTCTCGGCTTAATCTTGGCTCCACAACTTCCCAGCCCTGTACCTGGGAAAGCGCTTCGTCTTCCCTAGGCTTGAGTTTCCCCATCAATAAAACGAAGATGAACCACTTCCTTCCCTGGGTCACTGTGGGCATCAGACGGTGTAGTGTGAAGGCATTTTGTAAAACCAGATACCTTGCTGGCTATTGTGCTTTTTGGTGTGGTTTCTCTCCTTTTCTCTGCACCAGGGTGAGGATACATTTGACCAGAAGTTTCCTCCAGGAGGCCTCGGAGAATCTGGGACAGAGCCTGTCCTCTCAAGTGTGATGTCATGGGGGCATCTTTTTGGATTTGAGAGTTGGTTTGCTGTAGCTGGTTAGCTGATGACCTGTGTGGGCCTTGGTGCTGCGAGCCGGGGCAGGCAGAATCGCTGTCCCCCTGGCAGCCTGTCATCTCCTGGGCCCCTGTGGGGAAGCGACTGGGCTCTGCCTTGTGTGGGAGGCATGGCTGTGCCTCTGGCCCTTGTTTAGGATGTGGTGTAGTACAGCAGCCTACGCCTTCTTTTCTCTGCTTCTCCCTCCTCCTCCACATCTTCCTCCTGCAACCTTGCACCAGAGGAAGGTTGTGCATCGCTTTCATATTCCTACAGTTGAGGCCCTCATCCTCCCTCTGGACCAAGCCCCCTGGAGCCTCTTCTTGGCAGGCTGGCCTGCTCTGCTCTGACCATTGGAGCCTGCCTAATGCATCCTGGGGGAGGCTGATGCCTCCGGCAAAGCAGCACAAGCGGCCCTGCTAAAGTGGAAGCCTAGCCGCCTCACAGCTTGTGGGAATCTGTGTGCAGGGAGCTCCTGGATGGATAGCCGGGTTTGGCTGCCACCAACCCCAGGAAGGAGCCTGGCCAGGGACTAAGAAGCACAGAGACCTGCTTGCTGCTTTGCGCCAACTCAGCCATGGTGGATGGCAAGTCTCACGCCTGTCTTCCTCAGGGGCTAGCTGGGTGGGGGGCTGTGTACCCAGCTTTTCTCCCTTCGCTGGTGAGAGACCTTGAGCTCTGCAGCACAGGAAGGCTCTGGAGAGTGTTGCCCCTTGTCCAGGCAGGTGGGCAGGCTTGGGGTGCTTGGAGGGCCTCCTCTGCCCTCTGCCTGGCTCCAGCTCCATCCACCCATGCAGAGCAGCCAGACTCCATCCTCCTCCCACTCAGCTGTACCTGGAGGCTCCTCATCCCATCTTTTCCTCACCTGCATAGAAACAGCTCAACTATCGCCACCCAGCAGGCCACCCGTGGGCCCTTTGAAAGAGACACTTATGGCTCCTTCTAGGTCCTCTCTGGTCCTTACTCTCTTTGTTCGTCTTCCCAAAACTGTGCATGCGCTGAGATGAGTAATCACTAATTATCTGTGATATTCTCATCTCCTGTCTTCCTCTGGACAGTGAGCTCAAGGGTGCTGTCACCATGCAGAACATCTGGTAACCCTTCTGCCTCGCCTCTGTGTCCCCTTCTTCCTCAGGTGGCACCTGGGGTCGCCAGTCCAATCCTGTATGGTTTCCTGTCCTGCTGGCTAGAACCGAGGTGTGTGATCAACAGGGCATTGTAAGAGTGACAAAGGTGACTTCTGAGGCAAGGGCGTTGAGGCTCTTGGGCTTTCCCTCGTGTCTATTGGACTGCTTACTCTGAGGAAGCTGGCCACTGGGTTGCCGAGATGTGATGCACTGGCAGTGCTGTCAAAGGTCACCATGGAGAGGGACCTAGAACCAGTGCCAGCCAGTTAGCACATCCTGATGACTGCAGCTTTGGCAGATGGCTGGCCTTCAATACACGCAGAACCCTGAGCTGGAATCATCCCTGACTTTCTGACCTACTAAAGGGTGTGAGAGCATGAGTGGTTCTTACTGCTCAAGGGTGGGGGTGGGGATTGTGACCAGGAGTAGATATCCAAGACATATATCAGAGCTGCAAGAAGGAGCACCGTTCTCTCTGTGTGGGGCCGGGTAGGGCTGTGTTTCACCTTGGGTCAGCAGATAGAGGCTCGGACTGCAGAGTGGACAGTCATGCCCTTTCCCTGGAATCTGTTGGAGCAGAGATACTACACCTGGAGGTGGCTGAGGAATTCTAGAAAGTACAATGGTGCCTTGACTCACAACTTAATTCATTCTACAATTTTGGAGAAGATGGTCACGTTTGTGTTTGTGCGGAGAAATGGCTATAGTCCTGCTTGGCACTGGATGCAGAGTTTGCAAACAATAGCAAAGTTTTGCTGAAGGTAATGCTTCTGTTTGTAAACCAAACTGTTTGAAAACAAAGACGAACAAAAGCATTTGGGAACTGAGATAACATTGTACTTGGCATCACACACACACACACACACACACACACACACACACACACACAAACACCCAGAGGCTTTTTTGCTAAAAAATGGCTCGCCAGGATTATTGTCATCTTTGCATCTTTGCATTGTCGTTACCAACCACACCACTCACTAAAGTTCCGCCAAGTACCTAGAGCACATAGTGTTCATTAAGTGCTCAGCCGGCCACCACTGGACAAGTGAAATATTTAGAAATGTGAGTGGTATCAGAGGTACGCGTTGGGATTTTATGGTTTGTTTTCCCTCTTTTAGAGAAGCCTCTAGAAGCCTGAGAACCCATGATGCTCTGCTCCTGTTATTTCTCCCTCTGTTAACCACCTTCCAGAGGAAAGCAGTTTTGCGCTGCTTGCCTGCCACAGGAAGTCTCTGTCGCAGGCCAGGAGCAGAAGGCGTCTACTGACACTCTGCCCACTGTGATCGGGAAGCCGGGCTCTTGGAGGAGAAGCCTGGGGTGAGAGGCAGCATACGCCAAGGGGAAGCAGATTAGCTGCAGAGTGGGGATGTAGTCTTTGTTGTTGGCAATAGTCTGCAGGTGACAAATCCTTCCTGGGAATGATGGCCATGTGGCCCTCTCTGAAGGCAGTATCAGAGCTAGGGGATTCCCAGCAGAAATCCTCGAGCTAGTTCAGTAGGGCCCAGTGATGCTTCTGACATCCACGGGACTTCCTGAACTTCTGTAGGCTGCGTCCAGAGTAGGCTGGCGCCAGGTGCTCCGCATCTTAGGCAGCACTGCGTGACCTGCCAGAACCTTGGAGCGGGAAGAAAAGAGCCTTGCTGAGGACAGGTGTGGAACTGCTCACCAGCCCAGTGTGGTAGAGGCATCAGTTAGATTCGTAGTTGTTTGGCACAGGAATGGGTGTCATGGACCATTTCTTTTACACCCAAGTGTGTTGAGTGAGACTCAAAGTGGCTAAGCTATCAGCTTTAGACAGCAAAATCTCTTGGCAGGATCTTTTGCATTATAGACCCTCAAACATGGCTTGACACAGAGGAGGCACCCAATAAGTATTACTGCCTAAAGCACAGCGAAAGATAGTTTACTGGCTGCTCCCGAGGCATTCAAGGAGCTGCCCTGAGATCCTCCTACTCACAACCCTTGAGACTGGGAGGCCTGTTCCATATTTTGTTTACTCTTTTCCTCTCCCTCCCTTCCTCTCTTGCTCCCTCTGTTTCTCCTTCTCTCCCTCTCTCCTCTCCTCCCTTCCTCTCAGCCTCCATAACTCCACTCCTGCTGCCTGAGTGTATTCACACAATACAGTAAGCAGCACATTGTCATATGGTGGCTTTTGCTTTGTAGGAAGGCTGGGTGTCACTTATCTGGTCTCTCTTCTTGCTCACCCACTCTATTTGCCATCCACACCTGGCCACAGGTCAGGGGCCTCCAGCGTCCCCTGCTCCTGCCTGAATTAGGGCAAGTCTCAGCTAAATCTGGGACAGAACTTTGGAATGCACCCTCAGGCCAGGGCTTTCCAGTCACTGCAGTGCTACTTCCTAACCAGTGGTGACCCCAGGGGTGGCCCTGAACCCCTCAGGCAGGAGCTTCCTTCTTTTATCTGTACCCACCCTGGCCTTCAGCTTTCTTTTGGTTTCCAGTCTAGCAGGTGAACAGAACACCTTGCTGTTTTAAATTGAGTTTCTTGACCCTCTTTTTGGAGAAGGAATGAGAGGCTCAGAGGAGGGCCTGCCCAAGGGCCCAGCTGGGATGTCCATCAGCAGGGTCACCTCGGAGGGCTCAGGTCAGCAGTGGGTTGGCCAGTGGCTGAGCCCGAAGCCAGGTCTGCTTTGAGTGCTGCCAAGAGCACAGTCTTGTGCTGTGATTGAGCCCCACCTGGTGGTGCTGAGAGGGAACTAGCGCTGGGGACCGAGGAAGGCCAAGAACGGAAGGAAACTACTTTCCCAGGAGCTCTGCCCCAGTAGGGTAACCACCAAGGCAAGAGGCCACACTCCCTGCAGAGACTGGCCACCTGGAGCACAGGTCCTCAGGGCCTTAGACTCAGCCTTTGCCTCTGGAGTTGCAGGGGATTGGATAGCTTCATTTTTGAGGCTCCTGTTGCTTTTAACAAGTGAAATCAGAACTTTGTTACCAAAACTTCTAGTATAATGTGTGCAGCATGCACACATGCGTGTGCATGCGTGTGCATGTATGTGTGTGTGTGTGTGTGTGTGTGTGTGTGTGTGTGTGTATTACTAGAGACTAAACCCAGGCCCCCACACTGAGTTACATTCCCACTTCTTTTTTTTGGTGCCTGGAATCGAACTCAGGGCCCGGCACTTGCCAAGCAGGCCATTGAACCACTGAGCTATATCCCCAGACCCATAAGTGATGTATTTTGATGAGTGGAAGATATATACTTTAACATGCTTCTTCATACTATTTTGGGTGCCTTTTGTGTTCTGCTCCAAGTACCTTTGCCTACCCCAAGGTCATGGAGAGTGTCTTCTGTGTTTCTTCCAAAAGCATCCACAATCAGACCTACCTGGGATGGGATTCTGCATATGGTGGAGGCAGAGGGTCAATATATTTTCCCATATGGATATTTAATTGGCCAGCCTGATGTTTTGGAAAAATTAGCGTGTCCTCACTGCACTGCAGTGTCACCTTTGCCATAAACGTGTGCAGATCTGCTTCTGCTGCCTGTGTTTATCTGTTTCTGTATTTGATGGTAGCGCATAAGAAATGCCATGTAATTCCACTGTGCTCAGGTAATTTCAGAGTTCAGGCAAAGGAAGGTCTCTTCTCTTTTCTCTAGTCACACCGAGTCTCTGGGAGCCTGCAGCTGGGCTCTTCAGGGGTGTCTGGGCCCAAGAGAGGGCTTTCCATTGCGCTTCCCTTTAAGGGTTTATGGATCCTTAGTCCCTGAAAGATGTGGCAATCAGACAAAAGGTCTGGACAGCCTGATGAGATTACTTTGGGCAAAGGCTTTGGAGGATGGTCCACAGTCTGGAAATGGGATCTTGAGGTGAAGAGAATCCTCCAGTGGCCCTGGCTCTGCATGTCCCAGTGGAGGGGCAGTGGAGTGGCTCTGCCTCAGGGGACCAGCAGCCTGGGACTCCAGCTCTGGCACGGTAAACAGAACATGGACTAGGGTGTGGCAGCCAGGTTAGCGAGGGAGCAGGTATGTGGGTTCCAGTGCCAACTCTACCATGAAGTTGGGGGGTGCATCTTGAGAGAAGCCTCAGCTCTTCTCTGGGCCTCTGACTCCTCACCTTTGATCTCCCTGTTATGGGATGCATTGTGTCTCCCACAAAACATGTTGAAATCCTAACCCCGAGGCCTGGCAATGTGACCTTATTTAGAGACAGGTCCGTATAAGTCTGAATTAGGCTAAGGTGAAGTCATTAGGGTGGGTCTCAATGTAACAGAACTATTATCTTTTGAGAATCAGAGGTAGAAACACATGGAGAAGTTGGCTGTGTGAAAATGGAGGTGGAAGCTGCATCCTACTATCGTGTGAAAGAACAACTGGGACACAAGACACTGGACGAAACGAGGCAGAGTCTCTGCTAGAGGGTTTGAAGTGAGCAGAGGTCTGCTGACACCTGGATGTTGAGCTTCTAGTCTCCAGAGCTATGAGACAAGGAAGCCAGCCAGCTCACTATACTCTGTTACAGTGGCCCTAGGAGACCAATACTCCTTGTCTCTGGCTTGGTCCTCCCATCCTTCCTTCTCCAAGTTACTTTGCTGCCCATGGGTCCTCACTGACAACTGGGACAGCACAGTGTGTGCTGATGGCATCCTCCATCCAAGCAGCTCCAACTGGAGTCGCGGCTCCTTCCCTACTCTCTTTGGCTCTTCCCCACCTCATTTTATGGCACAGCAGCCACTTGGGCCTCTGGAGGACTCAAGAGTCATCCCGAGTCCTCTCTCTCAGGCACACACTCTGTCCAGTGACAAGCTCTTTCTGCTGTACCTCCAAAATGCAACAGTTATCCTGTTTAAGCCTCCAGCTTCTCCTCCTCTTGCTAGTTGCAAAAGTGGCTATGGTCCCTTACCCTATTGCATCCAGGTCCTTTGCAATGTGGTTCTGCAGCTCCTTCCTTCCATAGTGCAGTCTCCTTCTCCCCGCTTGAGTCTGAGCTGGCCTTGGGACTTGTCTTGACTGCTATAGATGAACATGAGTCAGGCATGGTGTTGTATAAGTCCTGAGTCCTGGCCTTGGCACTACCAGAATCCTGAGCATGGGCCCAGCCTCACCTGTTAAACGATGATGTGCTGGAGCAGAGACCAGCTGTCTTCCCAGGCAGGGCCACCCTACATCAACTGGCCTCTAGCTAACGTAGACACAAGGCCAGCCTAGGTCCACTGGGCCTGCCCAGGATCAGCAGAGCTGCTCAGCTGACCTCCAGAGACATAAAAACTGTGTTGCTTACAAATACGCTTTGAGATAATTTGTTATACAGCTGTAGCCAACTGCTGTGACTCCTTAGCGAATTACCAGGTATTTCTTTGCTCTCTCACAGTATTTTCTCCCTTGAGAAGCCAGAGGGGTCTTTTATTTATTTTTTACCCTTCATTATGGTTTCTTTTTGCAATTAGGATTGCAAACTCTAGAACAGAGTCCACAAGGCCTGCCTACCTTCTCTGACTTTTTCATCTTCCATTCTTCAGCCACACCAGCTTTTCTTAAAATCCCACCAGAGCCTGTCTTTCTTTTAATTTTCTTGAGCAGACTGTTGGATTCTCTCCCAGACCAACCATAGATGCCTGTTCCTCCTCCTTCAAAAATTAACCCACATACTTTCCCCATAAGAGGCCTAGGGGCCTAGGAGATAGCTCAATGTCATAAATGTCTTCCTGGCAAGCTCAAGGTCTGAGTTCAATCCCCGGGACCACAAAAATAAAAATAATTATATAAAAAAGAGCCAGCCAGATAGTTCAGTGGACTAAAGCACCTACTCAGGCAGGTGCAGTGACCAGGTTTTGATCCCCTGCATGCCTTGCCAGCCCCACCCCCGGGGTGTGCTGAGAGGTGACTGAGACTGGGTGTGGTGTGCATCTGCAATTCCAGTGCTTGGGAGGCTGAAAACAAAAGGATTGCTACAAGTTCAACCTATGTAGTGAGACCCTGTAGACCCTGTACTAAATACACTTTTAAAAAAGGCCTGTCCTGACCACCCACACTAAAGAAATCCTTCCCTACTGCCCTGCCATGTTCTGTCATTATGCCTCACATTCATTTTTTTGTTTGCTGAAATTTCTGTTGAGGCACATATTATGTATCTCCTGTATTAGCCATCATTCTGTTCCCGGACAAAATATTGGATACCTTTAACTTAAAGAGAAGTTTATTTTGGCTTTTGGTTTCAGAAGTTATGGTCCATGGAGGGCTGACTCCAAGGCGACCGGTGAAAGAACGGTGTTCAACTCCTAGCATTCAGGAAGTAGAGGGATGGGGAAGAGCTAGAGAACAGATGTCCACTCAGAGGCACGCTGCAGTGACCTGTGTCTCCTGCTCAGCCCATACCACCTATAGCTCACTCAGCAAGGAACTCAATGGATCAGTGAGGTTGGCACCCCATGGTCTAGTGACCTCCCCAATGTGCTTCCTTTCCATGAGACTTCTGGAATTTTGATCCAAGTCATGTCATTTACCTACTTGAATAAAAGTTCTGTGAAAGCAGTAATTTATTTTTATCTATTTTTTATGTATTTAGTACAGAGTCTACCGGGTCTCACTACTTAGATCGGACTCATAGTGATCCTCCTATTTTCAGACTTCCAAGTGCTGGGATAACAGGCACATGCCACCATGCCCAGCCTCAGGCACCATCTCAGCATGGCCCAGGGTTGAGGCTGGCATGGCACATTGGGGAAGGAATCTTTTTTTTTTTTATTTTACCCTGTTATATCCCTAGATAACAATTCCAGGCACATAGGCACTCACTAAATATTTGTGAAATGAATGAATCAAAACTCTGAAGCAATGCACCTCTGTAGCTCAGCTGATGAACCCTTGTGCCCAACAGCGCTCAGCTTGTTTCCCCCTGCGAATTGTCTGCTCTGTGCAGACTGCTCAGCTGCAGGTCCTTACTATGCTACCCTGACCTTGGCCCCAGAGCTTTGCACATCCTGTTCCCTCTGCCCTTCCTTCCTTTCTCACACAGACTCTAGTAATGCCTACAGACTATGGAAGTTCTTAGTAGCAGCCTCCCTATCTCCTCAGCTTGCACTTAGGGTCCCCAAATCCTGGCTGTCTTATGGTAGCTGATTATCGCTGTGCTCATGGTGCTGTGTTGTGATGAACTAATTTCTCCTCTGTAGAACAGGAGGATGGAGTGCTGGGACCATGGACATCACCCTGCTAGTCACTGTCCTGAGGAGAAATAGGACCGGGCTGCTAGGCCCTGGCTCCTCTGTGGCATCGTAGGGGCTGAGGATACCTCTCTCTGAACACCTTGCTTGTGGGGCTCAGAGTGCACTGTGGAGGGACCACACTGATGTTGACTCCAGCTCTGCAGAAAAGAACCAGGGCTCTGAGTGCACCACCAAAGGAGTACAAAGAGGCAGTCATCTAATATGTTGATGGAGGGAAAGAAAATGAACGGGTAAATAAAGGCTATGTTGTGTTGCAGTCAGGCCTCATGACAAGAAAGAAGCTGCTGGTCTCACACTTTGCTAGAGAACAGGGCAGAGTCTGCTTTTGGTCACTCATCTTAAAGAGGGATGGGGTAATGATCCTGGAGTCATAATCAACTAAATTGTATGACAAAAATGTGAGGAAGACAAGCCTATAGATGAATGGGCTAAATGGCCATTGTCACATTACACAGCTATGGCAAGTGTATCTGCCATACAGCTTTTCAGGGCCATTTAACCTCTTAT